>JAADVN010000074.1:0-39669 GCA_023335535.1 Globisporangium spinosum
ACTTGGAGCACGTGCCAAGCACTTGGGGCACGTGCCTAATGTTTACGCTACTTGATTACTATATATATAAGAATGATGGTAAAAATGGGAAAGGGGAGATGATTGTGGCCAATCACTCATGAGTGATGGTCAATCCTTACAGCGCACGTGAGCAAGTAGTAGGGATTACTCTTTTACAAAGTCTGTAGCTCACTTCCTAGTAGTAACTCGGTGAACGTCCCCAGTTCCATTCCTTCTGCATCCTTCCGTTCTTTTAATCAATCGCCTTCAATTGTCTGCCAGTAGGCCAACGATCTTTTTGAATCAAACTGAAGCACCGAACCTCAGAATTCAGTTTCAGTAGTCGAGGGAGATATTTCTCTAGACGATGTCTTTCACACTTTACGATCAGCGGCTTGGCACCAAAATGCGCGCGAGTCGGGGAGCATTTTAATACGAAGACAGGCGCACAAGCTGTGGCCAGAACGAGCGACTGCTGAGTTTGATTGATGGTCAACAAGTAGCCTTTAAAACAAACGAAAACTGGGGGCTGGGTGAGTGAGTGAGAGCACCTGTCCTGGACCCAGACTTGATCTTAGAGGTACCTTTGATGGGAAATTAGCACGACGGCTTGACTGGGAGCGTTGGCTCTGGCGTCGTCGACGGCGCTGGAGTGGATGGGGTAACCGTGGTTGGCACTGGCGCTGGCGTTGGCTCTGGCGTAGGGGCAGCAGTGGTTGGGGCTGGCGCTGGAGCCGACGAGCCCGAGCACAACGCAACCTTGTCCAAGAGGTCCGCGTATAGGCGCGGGTAGTCACCACCTGGGATCTTGCACTCGACAGGGTTGAGCGGCGGGAGCGTCGCGAGGAACGTTAGGCACGACGGGGTTGCGCAGTACGCGGCAATCTCGGTCTCGTTATACACGCGGAACGGTCTCCACGCGATCGTGGTCTCCGTGGTGCAGAGCTTGGCGTTCGCGTCGATCAGAAAACCGCGAACAGGGGTGGTGGCACAGTTGTCCTGGGCGGTGACCGAGGCAACGGTGGCGGCGGCGAGCGCGAAAACTATAGTGGAAGTCTTCATCCTGTAGTGCTAGAGCGAGAGCGAGAGAGAGAAGACGAAGCTGTTCGTGTGCCTGCGAAGTGTGTTGAAGGCGGCAAATTGGCGAGTGAGAATATGAGAGTGAGAAAGAGACCCAAGAGCTTTCAAGCCAAGAGGGCTTGTGCTTGCAGCAAACTTCGAGGAGCTCCGATTACGAGCGAAGGGAGAGCAATCCGGAGAGATGGGACTGGTGGCTATCGCGCGTGAATCCTCGTGGAAGGTGACAGCGCATCGCAATTTCGCAGAACGGATAGGAAATGAACCAGCGGTCAGAGTCTTGTTTGTCATGAACGGAAGAACATCGGGGAGTTTTGTGGTTGGTTTTGTTTTTGGGATCAGTGGAGCGTGTCAACGTATTGATTAAAATGCGGCTTCAACAAACTTGCATCATTTTGGCAGTTTGTTTGACGACCTCTTTATTGTACGTAACGTTTATCAGCTTACAATAGTAAAGATGTAGATTGTTGGGAATAACTCCTTATCGTAGATATTATAGGAATATGAGACAAATGTGCTATTATCAGAGGTTGAAATCTTCAATCTCAATTCCTGTTGGAGTGTTCTAATATCCACAAAAGTATTCACCATGTTCAGTCAGTCTGAGCACAAAAGAACCACCATTTTTCCAACTCGTGCACATTTTGCGAAATACAGTAAGCTTTCCAGACTGGCGAGCTGGTACGGCTCTGTTTGCCCTCGCATGTCTATCCGAACAACTCTCCGCGACTGATTGATGGAGGAGGTCTCTCTCTCTCTCACGTGGTTGGCCGCCACAGGCCTCATCATAGCGAGCTCTGCTGATTACAGCGATGTTTTCGAAGCCTGGCTTCCAAGATTGTCTTGGATGCACACGCCAACCAAAGCGAGCTCTCCTCAAGCAAGTAAGCGTAAGCACGAGGCAAAATGCGAGCGAGTGACCATGGCTCTCGCTTTCGGCTTTCGGACGGGGTTAGAGCTGGACTTTGGATCGTAAATGATTCTCGTAACGCGCGCGCGTGAGATGATGTAAACGAACGAGCACCGCACTGGATCCAAACGTCGGGACTTTTTGGATCCTCTCGATTCGCTTGGTGAAGTCAATTGAGCTCCTCCATTGTGACGATCTGAGCCAGAAGCATTACTGCAACCGGTCACCTTGCTTCGTAGTGATAGCGGAGGACACACCACCACAGAAATCCCTTGGCAGCCACTCACTCGTACATGATGAAAATAAATCGGACGATGGTAATGGTCACCACAAACAGCAAACATACCAGCCAAGTGATAAACCAATGCGCCTCTCAAATAATCTCTCTCTCTCTTTCTCACACACACACCGAATATGCAAACAACAAACATTAAACGCTCTCTGCTTTCGTGGTCACAAAATACATTTCACTGGTTTAACAAGAGCACCAGGCTGCTACTGCTGTATCATCGATGCAATCGCTTCGCCAGGGCTACAGTACACTTAGCACGATGGCTTGACTGGGGTCGTTGGCTCTGGGGTTGGTGCAACCGTTGGGGTCGCTGTGGTAGGCGCTGGAGTGACCGTAGTCGGCACTGGAGCGGCCGTGGTCGGCGCTGGAGACGGCGAGCCCGAGCACATCGCGACCTTGTTGAGCAAGTCCGCGTACAGAAGTGGGTTTTCGCCACCTGGGATCTTGCACTCGACAGGGTTGAGCGGCGGGAGCGTCGCGAGGAACGTCAGGCACGATGGGGTCGCGCAGAACGCGGCGATCTCGGTCGGGTTGTACGGACGGAACGGCTTCCAAGCGACTCCGGTCGCCGTGGCGCACGCCTTGGCGTTCGCGTCAATGAGGAAACCACGCACAGCGGTGGTGGAACAGAGGTCCTGAGCGCTAACTGAGGCAACAGCGGCGGCGGCGAGCGCGAGGGTCACGGTGGAAGTCTTCATGGTCGTTGAGGCGATGAAGTGGAGCGGAGGCTGGGATCTGGGCTGTAAACGGCAGATTGGCGAGTGTGTCCGATAGCGGCGTGGGGTGAGGCGAGCGGCCGAAAGTCGAAAGCCGAAAGCAACGCAAAGAGAGCAAGGATGTTTGAAAATCTGGAAACGAAAAGGGCGAATGGCGTGAGGGGCTTTAAAACCCAGGGACAAAGAAAGGGGAGCGCCAAAATTGCCTCAAGTCAGGGAGTGCACGGGATTTCGACCGAGCGAGAAGGGAAAGAACTGACCAGCAGGCCGCAATCTCAACGGAGACCCAGCTTTGGTCGTGAGCGAGGCGACCCGGGTTGCAAATCGCACAGTAATCGTACTCCTCTGTTTGAAAAGCTCTGATTTGATTAAGCTGCCAGCGCATCGTCTTCAGTTGTCCGCTCCAACAAAGCAAAGGCCTGTTTAGCATACATATTATACTCTATGCATGAAATGCACAGCAGAAGAGATCGATATTGCTGTGAAAATTAGTGAATATGTTGGAGAGGTTAGCCTACATATTTTCACAGCTGCTATTACGAAAGGCAAGCATTTTGATGCGCATCGACTATTTTGACGCGCATCCAACGCGATGCAACGACCGCGAGTTTCGATTTGGGTATTGTCGCAAGTGCCAATAAGCTCGATGATTGGTCAAATTTCAATGTTTTCCATTTTCAGCCAATCGGAGATCTAAACAGTTACTGTGACACGCCACAAGTTGACTTGCAAAGCTACACTAGATCCCAAAAGTACTAGCCAGGACAAGTTTCCACCCCACGTTTCGAGCGATCTGTTTGCCGCCTCGAAAGATCTGCTGTTCAGGATCCGATATTTTGGGAGACACAGTACTGTACTGTCAGTTGTCATCGCGAATCGCTGTACCCTATCGATGCTCCTGCTCTCGACACTGAACCACTCTACAGCTCAACGCTGCAAAAGAAAATGTCGCGCGGGAACCCCCTTCTTTTTCGAAGCTCCGTAGAGCAGAACGAGGCTTTTTCGAACGATGGAGCGATTGGTGGTTTCAATCCAAGACAAGTAAGCTGTCAGGTTCCTTGATGAACTTGATTGGATCGCGTACTGCTCACATAGTACTCGTTGGCCCATTTGTCTGTTTTGTACATACATCGATCAAATGCGCTCGCTATCTTGATCTCTATGACACCAGGACCACGACTCGAGCACGTGCTTTCCATTATGTAGGGGTCTTTTCTCGTGGACTCATTTCCCAGTCAGTCCACGAGTGATCTGGACGTGTACAAAAGCGCGATGTTCCATTGTTTCAACAAAGGATAACCAGATCACTGCTAAAGTGTGTCACTCTGTAATCGGAAAGAGCGGCATGTTCACGGCGGGACATGTGCAATATCATCCAAAAGACCAAAAGGTCGGAGATCCACGGACGCTGCCAATAGAATGTAGAATGACTTTGTTACGCTGCTAGCCACAAAGTTAGCTTGTTAATTTTGAAGTCAACTCTGGTTTATCTGCTTACAAAACGAGTGTCAACGTTTCGATGCACTCCCTTCTGGTTATCGGCTAGCCACAAGAAGTTCAACCTCGCTGAGCCTCGTGAGGCTCACACGAAGTCCTCGAGCAGGTAGGACCATCCAGATACATTGACCGTTCAATTCGCAACGCTAGCTACTCCATCAGCACAGCACGAACATCTCAGAAAATTGCAGTGGCTGGCTTGGCGACCAGCAAAATATGGCAGTGCATTTGGGGCTCAGAAGCAGCAGTTAGCTGAGCTCCCATCCTTCTCCCCCCAGTAACATGAACATAAGAGCCAACTCCTTCATCAGAGTGCTTTAGCCTTGCGGCGCCTAGAACAAACCGCTTCGTATAATACTATACACAAAGGTCACAATGATTTGTGATCTTTGGCACATTTCAGGCAGGAGCTCGTCAAGACACGATTTTCCCTCGCAATAACTATATTGCGAGTGCGTGTGCATCGTTGGCAGCTTGCGATTTTGTATTTGTCGCCTTCCTTCCTTGTAGAGCTCGACACCCATTTGTGCATGCGCCGAGCAGTCGAGTCGATTGTCGCGCATGAGCGAATCGTGAAGAAATGTGATTCAATCATCGGTTCGGACGGTTTCCTAAGGCTATCGAGACCAAGAGGTCGCTTCCAAGCCTGCTCGAGGGTCTGGAAGCTCGGTTATCACCACCATAGTGTGCAAAAGAGAACTGAAGCCTCAGCAAAAGCAGCGGCGGCAAGGTTTGTTGTATCAACCAGCGCTCCAAAAGGCACAAGTAACAGTACCTGCACAACTGTATTACAGATCTGCTTTTCAAAGTCAATCATCAGCACTCAGAGACAGGTTCGCAGTGTCGTACTGTGATAAGCAAAAGTAATCTCGCAAAGCAAGAACCCCGACTCTTTTATGATTTGAATTGCAGTGTACGTTTACTTTTGTGGATCTCTGAACACGAACGCGCATCTTTTGTCTTTGCTGAAGACCGACAGTGGGACGTTTACGACCTCCTGTAATGACATTTTTGTCACATCCAGCTCGAATACTGACTATAAGGAGTATTACTTCACTCATTTAAAATTGATTTAGCTATGCACAGAACCGTTACGTACAATAAATAGGGTAGAGGAGCCTGCCAAACCTACCTGGACGTTGTTGAAGTGACCAATCAATTTTGACACACAAAGGGAAGAGCTGCTCGCACTACTGTATTCGTTTCGATGTTCCATTTGCCCAAAGACAACAATAATAACGACACTCTTTTTCATTTCCTATCCGCATTGCGAGGGGTGAGTCCATGCGCTATGCCTGGCCTCCCGTCAGGATCCACACAGTCAGCTAGCCAGGCAGTCACACCCATCTCCGAATGCTCCTTTCGACTCCTTCGCTCGTTGCTCCCGGAAGTTCCAGGCACTAGCTAGCTAGAGCTCCGTTTCTTGAGCTCTTCGGTCTCTTTCTCCCTCTCACTCGCCAATTCGCCGCTTCCACCACACTTCACAGGCACACGCAACCGCGTCTCACATTCACTATCACACTCACAGCAACAGGATGAAGACTTCGACTTTGACTCTTGCGCTCGCCGCCGCTACTGTTGCCTCGATCAACGCTCAGGACAACTGTGCCACTACTGCGGTGCGTGGCTTCCTTATTGACACGAACGCCAAGGCGTGCGCCACGGAGACCACGATCGCCTGGAAGCCGTTCCGCGTATACAATGAGACCGAGATTGCCGCGTACTGCGCGACTCCATCGTGCCTGACGTTCCTCGCGACGCTCCCGCCGCTCAACCCTGTCGAGTGCAAGATCCCAGGTGGCGACTACCCGCTTCTGTACGCAGACCTGCTTGATAAGATCGCGAAGTGCCCAGCCACGACTCCAGCCCCAATCACCGCCACGCCAACGCCAGAGCCAACCACCCCAGCGCCAACGACTGCTGCTCCTACGACTCCGGAGCCAACGACTCCAGCGCCAACCACTCCAGCTCCTACCACTCCAGCGCCGACTACTGCTGCGCCAACCACCCCAGCCCCTACCACTCCAGCTCCGACGACTCCAGCCCCAACTACTGCTGCGCCGACGACTCCGGAGCCAACGACCACTGCGCCAACGCCAGCGCCAACCACGGCAACCCCTGTCACCCCAACGGTTGCACCAACGACCCCAGAGCCAACGACCCCAGTCAAGCCATCGTGCTAAGGTAAGTTTCGGCCGGAGTACCTTGTAGTCTTGGCTCTCGAGCGAACATGTTCAGCCAGTCCTACTTCCAAATGTTTGTCTTCAATGCTACTTCGAAGTATTGGTGACCATCAATCAAAGCCAGCAGCATCTTTTGGATCGTACTTCTTTGTCTCTCTCAGTGCAGCTTACGCTAACCAAAGATATGAAATTCCAAGCCACTAATTTTGGCTTGTCGCAGAGAGTCGATTTTATCATTGGAACAGCGACTTTAGTCTCGTCGCCAGCTCTGTTTCTTGAGCCTCCAAATCAAAGTTTGCCTCCTCTTCAATCGACAGTTGATCATACCTGGTGATCCAGAAACTTCACAGTTTCCCAGTCGCTTGGGACGACCCACTTGCGCGCATTGGCTTCGAAAGGCTCTGAGATCATTTGACAGTGCACTTCACCACTCAGTGTTCTGATTCTGCTCTAAAGATAGAGTATTGCTTGTTTGAGCTCGCGAAGGCATCTTGGCTTGGTTTCGAAATCGTGAGCTTAAAACCAAGTCAAAAGTGTCGAGCTACGTTCATGCTGCCTACTCTGACAAAGCAGGTGGTTTGGAGTCCTCTACTCCTGATACTGAATATTCTGCCGCAGTATCACTGCCAGCATCTCGCTGAGAGACCGGGGATACTTTCGGAGGTACAATCTTCGATCCGATAGTCACAGGAAGCTCGAGTCTCGCATCAGCAAAGGACGTCGCTCCAAGCACCAAGCACTCAACAATCACGCGGTAGCTAATCGTGAAGAAATGTGACTCGATCGTCGGAAAGAACGGCTTTTTGAGGGTCTCGACCTTGAGAAACAGCTCCGTGTGTGCATCTTGGTTTGCCGGTACACCTGGGAACTCGGCTTGTTTGATTGGTTTGGAGACTTTCCTGTTGCTGCTCTCGTACGATGAGGCAGCAGCTTTCTTGCTGTGCTTGTTGCTGTTACTGTGTAAGCCTCTGGAGAGCATGTTGCGTAACTCGACGTCTCGCGCAAGCGCAATGCAGACGCTGCCAATGCCGGAAGTCGATGTGTTGTGGACCACGCACTCCACGCGGGTCATCTCACACTACAGATACACATTCTTCTCGAGCACGCCTTTCATTTCGAAGCTCCTGCGATTGAATGTATGAACGAGTATGACGGGAACAGTTGCGGACGCTTCGAGACTCGTCTCTTGATGTGAAGGCGACGGCAGCTGCTGACAGAAAACCAGGTCGCTTTCTGCACGCCATTAGCGGATGAACCGGCTTTCGCGCACAGACCCGTTGTGGTTCTGTAGCTGATTTCCGCTTTAAAGTCCTCGTTCTTTGCGCCTGTCGGACGCATCCATAAGGAGCTTGGGAAGCGCGGCGGGAGCTGGAACGAGATTGGGTACTTGTACTCACCTGGCGCAAATACACCGTCAATGGCTTGCGATGCGTCTACCACAACGAGCTCTCCACAGAAAACTCTCGAGTATTTGCCGCCAGTTCCTCTCTTCAGGGCCAAGCTCTCTACTCCCGTGATCGTCAGCACCAGCTCTATCACACAGCACATCAGAGCAAAATTAACCAGAGTCAGGGATGTGTGTACAATCTTCACCATCGACATACACATCGATATTGACACCTTGGCTTTGGCTTCAATGGATTCCGAGACGTAGACGAGAGCGGTGCCGATGAGTAGCTCTCCACCAGTGAAGCTGGGAGTGCGCATAATACTTTCCGCGCTCCCAGCTTGATCTCCACACGGGCCTTGGTCTTGACATCCACCCCCGCAGTGTCTTGAGCCGGTGGCGCCTGAGCGTCTGGCTGCGTCATTATCAACTGCGCACTGAGATCGAGCTCTTCGTACTTCTGCGTCAGTCCGCGAATGAAAAAGTGAATGAGAAACACACAGAGACAACCAACTGCAACTGGGAAAAAAAAAATCAACCCAAAAGGATTCGTCGACCTTTTTATGTTTGCTTGTCAAGTGGGTTGGTCATCAACATGTTGATCGTTTTGTGGACGTCTGAATAGCTACACCTCCTGGGCTGGTCGTTTTGATCACCAGCCACAGAGCTACTGCTCGAGGAGCTCCAGAGTTGGGCTCTCACCCAGCAGTGCGCCACTTTCAGGAGCACAGGCTCCCAGATCCAGCTCGAGTCTATCGCGAACTCGCACTCGCAGTGCATCCATTCGAGAATGTCAACATGTCTGTGTAGCTGCACTGATTGATGTATGGGTCGCTGGTGCAGTCTGTAGAGCGCCTTAAGGCCGCGTTGGTCGTTTGCTGCGATCGCGACGTACGAACACAGCCCAAAAACGCTCTTGGCGAAGGACGATGCGTGAGCCGCCCGGCGGTCGCTTCAATCTTTGTCTCGTGGCAACTCTACAGGATCAAAAGTACTATCTTCGCACAAATACTGTGAAGTCTGTGGTCATAAACATAGGATCCCACTACCCAAGTTCTCCAGCTTATCCCTCCCGAACGCCAGCCTCCCCGAGTCCCTGCCGTTATGGAGGTGTCCACTCCCCTCTGGATGTTGCTCAGAAAAAGCCCAGAATACGATTAGGAGAAAATATCTTGCTAATGATAACTTCTGATGCAAATAGACCTCCAGCGGCAACAATAGCCTCCAAGCCAATAATACGCTCTCTCGTCTCGCATCTTGCTGGCGCATCCATCGGAGGATCAAGACCAGGATCTCGAGCGCTCTGAGCACGAGAGCGAGCACAGGGCATTCGTGCACTCGACCTCTCGACGACGCAACAATGGACCGCGTGTCGGAAGGCTCGGGCGTGGGCGTGAAGGGCCGGATCTTCATCAAGGTCGACAAGGAGCAGTACGCCCCCGGCGACCTCATCACTGGAACCGTCTTCGTCACGGTCGCCGAGCCGCTTCAGTGCAAAGGTAAGGGAGGCGATGAACCATCAGAGAGCTGACACATTCGCGCGCGCTCTCATTGACAACACTAAACTCGTATTGTTCGTTTACTATGTTTCTTTGCAGAGCTGGCGGTGATCCTGAACGGCCAAGAGCGCTTGTCCTGGGACGAAGGCGAGACCGCGGCCACGATCCCGTTTGAAAAGGAGATCTTGCACCGCAAGGTGAGGCTCTTTGGTTATCCCTGCTTTCGGATCTGTTAATGTATAGTCTGGCTCAACGATACCTCGGGTGCGAACGTGTTCAGATCCCGCTTTGTCTCACAAACATGAGCTTCGAGCCCGGCGACTTCGAGTACCAGTTCACGTACCACCTCCCGCCCGCCCTCCCCGCGACGTTCAGCCTCGAGAACGTGTACCACAGATCCTTTGAGCGATTCAGAGCGGACGTCCGGTACACTGCGACTGCGTGGTTCACTGCCGAGGGCTCGTCTGTGTCCTACCTCGCGGCGACGCAGAACTTCACGATGTACCTGCCCGCCGCAGCAATGGTCCCCGAGCGTCCGATCGACGAGACGCTCACGGAGAACCTGCGGGTCCTCTGCTGCTTGAACCGAGGCGTCTGCCAAGTGAACGCCACGCTGGAGAAGAACATCCACATTGCCGGCGACGCGCTCGAGCTCCAGTACCAAGTGAACAACCAGCAGTCGGCGTGCACTATCAGCACTGTGCGCGTCGAGCTCGTAGAGGTGATTTCGCTGATAGACGTCGGTGCGTACACGGGTCGCAAGATCTCTCGCGTGATCAGCTCGCAGGAGTTCCCAGGCGTGGCTGCGGGGTGCAACACGGAGCCGCAGAAAGCGGAGCTCAAGTTGTTCACAGTAGGTAACGACAGTGGCAGCCTCGCCGCGGGTGTCCCCGTGAACGGGACGACCACGAGCCAGCACTTTGTATCCAACTACTTTGTGAGAGTGTTGTGCAAACCATTTGGGTGCCGCACACTCGCGCTCGAGGTGCCGCTGATCGTCCTGCACTCTTTAGCGGTCAGGGACTCGTTTTCGATCCAGCTGGCCACTGCAGAACCAAAGTCGAAGACGTGAAGGTGTGGCGGTAGCTTATAAACACGACAAGATGGTGCCATAGCTCATGCTTGTTGATTTGGCTGGCGCATTTGCCTCTTGGCTGCTCTGCGCTGCTATCTTGCTTGCGAGCGCAGAGTCATTTGGATTGCAAGATGCACCTAGCACGACTAATCCAGTCGATACGCTCGTTTCAGAGTATATAACGTATTAGTAGTGTCAATTTGAGGTGACTTTGCTGCAAGATCGGAATAATAGTGGATATGATGCATCAGATACTCAGATGTTGAGTCAGACACAGAGTGACCTGTGTATCCGATATCGGATATTATCAACCGATGAAACCTGTCCACAAGCCTCGCCACTCAGTTTTCAAATTGACAAGCGACCAGCAGCCACTAAGGCAGAAGAATGCGCGGCGCTCTCTCGAACGGCGGGCTGGCGCTCAAGCAGACGGCGGTGACGCACTTCGGCAGCCAGGGCGCGCTGGTGGTCAACCCGTCGGAGGACTACGACTACGAATACGTGCTCGACTGGTGCGTACCTGTGTGATGGCTCCTCCGGCACACAGCCAAGCAGCACGCCCGCAGCAACTCAATCGGCGCTTATTTCTACTGACAACCATTGCGTTGGTGGTCCTTGTGTGATTGATTGTGTGTGGACAGCAAGCCAACGGCGCAGAGGAGCGCGCTGGCGATCGCGCTCTCCAACTTGAAAGTGCAGCTGCGGAACCGCGAGACGCTGGCGCTCGAGCACGAGGTACGTGACTCCCTCGCAAATTCATTCCATTTGAGGCTTGCGATTGCACGTCACAACAGGACACTAACGCGCTGTATCGCCATCTATATCGATTGGCATGCGTCTGTCAGTTCCATGCGCACAACAACACGGTGCACGAGATCTGGGCGTCGGCGACGACGCCCTGGAACATCGCGACGTGCTCGAGCGACGAGTACGTCAAGTTCTGGGACCTGCGCTCGCGGCTGCCGGCGATGGTCATCCCCGTGGGCCACGAGGTCTGGAGCCTCTCGGTGGGCAACGACGACACGCTGCTCGCCGCCGGCACGGACGTCAAGGCGCACTTCTTTGACGTGCGCACGGGCAACAAGGTACTACCTGCCTGTCCTCAATCGCATCTCTGCTCTGGCACCACCATCTTACTTAACCTTGAGCTTCTAACACTAACACTGGTGGTCTACGCATACTACTATGTAGCTCGGCGAGTACGGCGAGAGCCACGTGGACGCGATCACCAAGGTGCGCTTCCACCCGACGCAGCCGCAGTTCGTGGTGACGGCGTCCGAAGACGGCGTCGTATGCATGTTCGACACGCGCATCCCGGACGAGGACGACGCGGCCGAGACGATCCTGAGCGTCGAGAGCGCGGTCACGACCATCGGCTTCTTCGGGCCACAGATGGAGAACATCTACTGCCTGACCGGCACCGAGACGCTCGACCTGTGGAACATCAACACGGCGCAGCGCATCCACCACTACGCCACGATCCGCGACGACTGCAACGCGAACGGCATCGCGACCGACTATTTAATCGACTGCGTCTACGACGCGCAGAGCAATGAGCTCTTCTTGCTCTCAGGCAACCACGAGGGCAACGCGAACGTTGTGAATATCGGCCTGAACGGCGACGGCAGTGCGCAGTTGCAGCACGCCGGAGCGCTCTCGGGCGGCCACAAGGCGTGCATCCGCTGCGCGTACTACGACCCGGACACGCTCACGCTCTACTCGGGTGGTGAGGACGCGCGACTCTGCAAGTGGAGCGCTGCCAGTAGTGGCGCTGCTAGTACCAGTTCATCAGCAGGAGGTGAGAACTGGAAGAGCAAGGCGGCGCACGACCCCGCAGGCTTGAAGAAGGCGCGCAAGTCCTCACGCCCGTATTGATGTGCCAACTGCATAATAGAGCCCTGCATGCTGTTGTTTGGATTGTGCTTGTTGTTGTTGTGCGGCGTGTGAAACTTGCGCATGCTGGGGTTGGTTTCACAATGTGGCTATAAACAGAGTTTTGCATGTTGTTTGTTTTGTTGGGACTGAAACGAAGCGGAAGCCCGCTTTGGCGCTTGCTTGCGCGAAAAGAGCATTTTCCATCGCTTGCGCTTGCTCCCTAGTTGTGGGTTCCTCTTGACCGCCAGACGTAATAACAACAACAACAACAACAAGCGCAAGTCTTGCGTAGCAAGTCAACAAACCAGCAAACAAGCAAGCATGTCGGTGATCATCAAGAAAGTGGTGGACTTCTACAAGAAGGACGAGTGCAGCAAGTACTACAAGCTTGGCACGACCCTCAGCACGTACGTCGCCTCTCTCTATATCAATCCATCCATCCATGTTGATCCTTTCTTGATAGAGCGTTCTAACTAACACTGTGGTCCTCACTGCAGCGGGAGCTTCGCGACGGTCAAGAGCGCGATCAGCAAGGCGGACAACTCGCGCTGGGCGATCAAGTGCATCGACAAGGCGAGTCTCACGGCCGAGGACGAGGAGGCGCTGCGCGTGGAGGTCAAGGTGCTGCAGCTTGTGCAGCACGCCAACATCGTGCGTCTGCGCGAGGTGTTCGGCTGCCAGAAGACCTTCTACATGGTCATGGAGGAGATGAGCGGCGGCGAGCTCTTCGACCGCATCGTCGAGAAGGAGAAGTACTTGAAGAAAGAAGTGAGCAACGTCGTCAAGAAGTTCGCCGGCGCGTTGCTGTACTGCCACGAGAAGGGCATCGCGCATCGCGACCTAAAACCCGAGAACCTCCTCTACCAGTCCACGGAGGAAGATACCGAGATCAAGATCGCGGGCTTTGGGCTCGCGAAGCTCGTGAAGGGAAACTCGCTCATGCAGACGGCGTGCGGCATCCCCGGGTGCGTTGCGCCGGAGATCCTCGAGGGCCGACCGTACGGCGCGGAAGTGGGCCTCTGGAATCTCGGCGTGATCACGTACATCCTGCTGTGCGGCGCTCTTCGCGTCCATCAAGTCGGGCATCTTCGACTTCCCGTCGCCGTACTGGGACTGCGTGTCGTCGTCCGCGAAGGACCTGATCTCGCGCCTGCTCGTGGTGGACCCGAAGAAGCGCTTCACGGCGCAGAACATGTTCGACCACCCGCGGATCTCGGAGATCCACAACGTGAGCGACGAGATGAAGTGCTACAACGCGCGCCGCCGGTTCCACGCGAGGATCATGGCGGCCAAGGCAATCAGCGGCCTCACGGTGCACTCGGTCAAGAAGAAGTCGTCGGACGTGAACGCGCTCGAGGTGGTCAACGCCGCCGCCGTGGGGGCCAAGGAGTCGGCCGAGACCCCCGCGTCACCCACCACTACTACCACTGCCGGAGCCGCTGCGTCGCCAGCAGCGCCGGTGTAACCAGTGTAACTAAACAAGACTTGCGCAAGTGGATTTGTGTTTGTGTGCGCAAGCAAACTCACCAAGCATATGATGATGATGGGATTTGTAGACGGCAAGCAAGAACAAGCAACTCTCTCTCACACACACACACATACACAAACAAAAAGCAACATTACTCTTCTTATGATGCACACGATTTGGGGTTTTCTACAAGCTTCCTCTACGATATGGTCATGCTGGTGTCATCGTCGTCACCTTCGTCGTCACCTTCGTCGTCGTTCGCTTGTGGGAAGGAACCCAAATGAGTGAGCTCAACAGATGAGTCTTGCGACAAAATCGTGAAACGCTCGAAACAAGAAGCGAGACAGAGACAGCAAGCAGCACACGCAAGCACGCAAGGTCAGCAGCTGCTCGCCTTGCCTTGCTTGCTTATGCTGGCTCTTGACTCTGGCTTCTTATCTTCTTATAGCACGCAGCCGCCGTGCGGGGTGACCGAGAAACTCATTTTGCTTTCCGCCTCCTCGAGCTCCTGGGCTTTCTTGCGCGTGTGGTAGATGAAGCCGAACGCGCCGAGCACCGCGGCGCAACCGGCCGCAACACCGAACGCCACGCCGACCGAGCTATCGCCGCCCTCGCTCTGCGTGTTGGTCTCGGTCGAGCTGCCGCCCGCGCCGGAGTACTTGGAGTTGTCCACGAACGGAGTGTCGACGGTCGTGCGGCCGTTGACGCCGGTGATCGCGGCATCGGCATCGGCATCGACATCAGCGCCGGTCTCGCCTTGAGTGGTCGTAGTCTCCGAGGACGCGGCCGAGCTGGTGGTGGACGAGGGCGCGACGCTCTCGCTGCCGGCAGTCGCGAGCGAGCCCGCGGAGCCCGAACCGGCAGACTTGAGTTCCTTGGACAATGAGCCGCTGGACGAGCTACTGCCGGTGCTGCTGCTGCTGGTGGTGGTGTTGGCAGACGCCGCTGGCGTCGCAGTTGGCGTTGGGGTAGGCGCTGGAGTAGGCGCTGGCGTTGGCGCGGTGGTTGGCGCAGTCGTGGTCAAGGCGGGCACGCTGGCACCGCCGAATTTGTCCTGCGAGTCGTAGGTCAGGAGACCGTACGCCTTCTCGTAGGCTTCAGGCTTGTACGGCTGGTCGAAGAGCTGGAAATAGAACTTCTTGTTCTCTGGGAGCGACGCGCTCCACGCCTTGTAGGCGCTGAAGTACGCGCTCGCACTCGACACCGAACCTTGGTTGCTGCCGAGGCTGCCGTCCGACGGCCAGCCCGTCTCGCCCAAGAAGAGCTTGTCAGCGATGCCCGGGATCGAGCTGCCGATGATCTTGTTCCACTGCGATTTAAAGGTCTCGATGGCGTTGGCGCCCTTCGCACCCTGGCTGCCCATGAAGTACGGGTGGATGTTGACGCCGATGACGTCGCACGCCGCAACCAGGTCAGCGAGCCCGTCGATGTTCTTCAGGAACTCGGTGTTACGCTGCACCGTGCCGACCTTGACACCCGGCACGCGCGCCTTGAGGTTCTTGATTGCCTGGATGAGATCGCCTGGGACGGAGGTGTACTCCGCGAGGTTCTCGTTGCCGAGCATAATGTACACGACGTTGCCGGTGCTGGTGGCCGCGACCGCAGCGTCAAGCTGAGTGGTGTAGTCGCCCTGGCCGTACGGCACACCGGCGACGACCTTGAGGCCGGAGGACGCGATCTGCTTGACCATTTCGGTGTTGCCGAATTTGGAGATGTACGTGCGCACGTACGTGAAGCCCTTGCTCTTGATCGTTGCGATGTCCTTGGCGACCGAGTCGGCATTCTTGCCGGAGACGTGGTCCGGGTCGTAGCAGACGCCATTGGCGTCCACGAACGAGCCGCAGAGCGTCGCGAGCAGCGCCGAGAGGAAGAGCGCAGCGCCGGTCTTCATGATGGTGCTCGAAGTTGGTAGAGGTGCGTTGCTTTAGCGGGGAAGAGGTGGATGGGTAAGTACTTGCTAGCAACTGGATTTGCTTGCTTGTTGTGTTGTTTCCCTTTCCTGTCGAGGGAAACAAGCAAGTCAAGTCAAGCGGATGCGCGAGCGAGTGGGGGAGATCCGGACGAGAGAGGTCGAGTCGGAAAATGAACGAGGGACCTTGACAGGCGGCGCAAGACATGGCTTGTGGACAAACAAGCCTGGTTGTTTGCTGGTGCAAGGTTGGTTTACTAGGCTCGTTGTTGTTGTTGATTGTTGTTTGCCCGCACACGCAGAATAGAGCGGGTGCAAACGAGAAAGAAGTGCACTCACTCACAGAAGGAAACCCTTTGACCCATCGGCCCCGCTTTCCCGCACAAAAGCAAAAAGAACATCTGGGGCTTTTGCTTGAACCTGTGACGGGTGACAGTAACGCAGAGTGCGGACAACGTGACGACAGACGACCTTTGAGGCGTGCAGACGGGACATGGAAAGGCTGGTGATCACCTTGTACAATAGGTTCACCCACGATTTAGAGTTATTGACGTTTAGCTATTCACTTTATTAATGTAGCGATCATGTTATGCAGTGATAGATATAGAATATAAACAGTATATAGAAAAAACTCGGCGTTTCTTTTTTTGTGTGGTCCATCCACATTGCACTTTTGAACCTGGGACTTTTGGACGGGACAAAAAGGGCTAAACCGGGTCACAAACAAAACTCCTGCTCTTGAAACACAAACACAACCAGCCTGGCATCGCCCAGATGCTCCGACTAGTGCAGTTCCTCAGAAGCAAGCCTCTTTCGCAACGAACAGATGTGAACATGAGAATTGGACCAGATCGACGCAGCTAATAGGGATTAAGTCTTCCACAGTGCATCACTACTGTACTTCCTGGCTCACCCTGACCTGACTTGAGCCATCACCACTTTTGCCCCATTGAGAAAAAAGACTCAAGGTACAGTACAGAACCACGCCATCCAGAGCAGTATCATCGTTCACGGCAAAATTGGATAGCATCTCGCTTCATAGCCAGTATTCCTTCAGTCCGCCCATTTTGGTGCGCAATATGGTACTTTGACATTTCTAAGCGCACCGATTGGCTACTTCCGCTGAATGTGGGGCCTTGAAAATACCTTGATCCTGGTACAAACCGGGCTAAAAAGATGAGTGGGTGGGCAAACGCTCATCTCTGCTGAACTCTTGTGGTCATCAAACGAGTCCCAAGAGTTCAGCAGGATAAATCGAGCGCATTTTCACCATCACACGCGCTCCCTATTGCCTATCGAACTGCCAGCCCCATAGTTTCATGTATAGAGCTTGACTTGCGCTTCGAGTGGCGCGAAGCTTCTCCGCCATTATTGTCGGCTGCATGCACTCTCTCCACCTTCGCGATCCCAATCCTCCTATTATTTGTTGAGCCGTCATTATGACGCAATGGCGAACATTCAACGAGCCCACAGTCCGACGTTTTAATCACGAAACGGTCGCACATCAGGTCCCATGCGTGTCGACGAGCGAGGCTCTTGGAGACCCTCTTTTTGGTGCTCTATTACGGGTTCTTGAGCTCCTGTGGCGGCGGCAGTGCGCGATGCATCGCTGCTCCGCATGTGTCACCGAGAAAGCCGCTGGCAGGATCGACCGATCGATCGATCACCTGTCGGCGTCTCGTCTCGTCAATGGTCGCGCTTTTCTTTTGTCTCTTTCGGAGCGTATTGTGGCAGACCAACGTTATTATCAGTGGCATTGGTCTTTCTGGCTATCTGCGCACAGGTGCAGTAGGCATTTGACGAGCCCTTCTACGAGATAGAAGGTCGGACCAACTCTATGAAGACAACCTGATCTGACCACGTTGCTGTGCGTGATGCAGATGTGGAGTCCTGCCTTTAGAATGGACGGGATTGAATAATGCCCGTCCACAAAGTCCACCCGCCGGGCACTGTGGGTATTTTAGTTAGTCATATGGATAGCATACTTTAGAAACATGGACATCCACAGACATAATTTCTGTTCAGACTACTATGTTGGTGAGCACTTTCACAGCATTCCATTCATGGTGTTATCGTAGCTCTTACATACAGCGACTTGGTGAGGGAGACAAGCAAATTCGTGGGTTCAACTACAAGAGACTCACGTTTACAGCACGCAGCCGCCGTGTGGGGTGACCGCGAAGCTCGCCTTGCCCTCGGCTTCCTCGAGCTCCTGGGCTTTCTTGCGCGTGTGGTAGATGAAGCCGAACGCGCCGAGCACCGCGGCGCAACCGGCCGCAACACCGAACGCCACGCCGACCGAGCTACCGCCGCCCTCGCTCTGCGTGTTGGTCTCAGTTGTGCCGCCGGCGCCAGTGATGTCGGATTCGCCCGCGATCACTGGGTCGCCGTGTCCATTCGAGACGATCGGCGCAGACGTGGCCGCCGCTCCCGCCGTTCCCGCCGTTCCCGCTGTTCCCGCCGCTCCCGCCGTTCCCGCTGTTCCCGCCGCTCCCGCCGTTCCGCCCGAAGTCGCCTGCGAGGGCGAGAGCGACGACGAAGAGGTCGAGGCCTGCGAGCCCTCGACGCCAGTCTCAATGTTCAGATTCGTGAAGCCCGAGCCGGTGGCGTAGGCACCCGTTCCCGAGACCGAGGACTTGCTCGATTCGTTGCTGCTGGTCGAAGTTGAGGTCGAGTTCGAGTTCGAGTTCGAGTTCGAGTTCGAGTTCAAGTTCAAGTTCGAGTTCGAGTTCGAGTTCGAGTTCGAGCCCGAGCCCAAGCCCAAGCCCGAGCTTGGCGATGGGCTTGGCGATGGGCTTGGCGCAGCCGTCGTTGGCTCCGGCGACGAGGAAGAGCCAGGCGTTGGGGAAGAACCAGGCGTTGGCGCTGGGGTTGGCGCTGGGGTTGGCGCTGGGGTTGGAGCCGAAGTAGGGGCCGGCGTCGACGCTGGAGCGCTAGTGGCAGTCTGGGCCACGTCGACGTTGTACTTGTCCTGGCTGTCGCTGGTGTAAATGCCGTACGCCTTTTCGTAATCTTCGGCACGACTCGGCACGTCGAACATCTGGAAGTAGAAGCGCTTGTCGCCTGGGATATCCGTCCACGCGTTGTAGGCGCTGAAGTAGCTGGACGCAGCAGACGTCGAGCCCGTGTTGCCGATGTACGAGCCCTGCGACGGCCACCCGGTCTCGCCCAAGACGAGCTTGTCGCCAGCCATGGCCTTGATCTTCGTCCAGTGGTTCTTCGTGAGCTCGATGGCGTTCGAGGCGCCGTTCTGGCCCGCCGTGAAGAACGGGTGGATGTTCACAGCGATGGCGTCGCAAGCGTCGATCAAGTTCTGGAGGCCGGTGATGTTCTCGAGGAACTCGGTGTTACGCTGCACCGTGCCGACCTTGACGTTGCCCGGCACGCGGGCCTTGATGTTCTTGATCTCCTGGATGAAGCTGTCTGGCACGCTGCCGCGCAGGTTCTCATTACCGATGAAAAGGTAGAGCACGTTGCCGCCCTGCGCGACCTTGATCGCAGACTCGAGCTGCGCGCTGTAGTCGCTGTTGCCGTACGGCACGCCGAGTGCGAGCGTCATGCCCTGGTCCGCGATGATCTGCGCCATCTCCGTGTTGCCGAACTTGGAGATGTACGTGCGCACGTGCGTGAAGCCCTTGGCGCGGATCGTGGCCATGTCTTTGATGATGGACGCCTCGCCCCTGTTGGTCGTCACATGGTCCGGGTCGTAGCACACGCCGTTGCCGTGCACGAGCGAGCCGCAGAGCGCCGCCAGGAACGTCGAGAGAAGCAGAGCTGCGCCAGTCTTCATGGTCAGGTCGTAGCTGCTCAGAAGGAAGGGAAGTAAGAGTACAGAGGGCTGTCCTGTTGTCGCTGCTGCTGGTAAAGGCGGAATGAGGGGAAGGATCCCAAGTGAGCGCTGCTTGGCTTTGGCTTTGGCGACAGTGAGAAAGACAGAAGAGGGGGGGGCGAGAAGAGAGGCGTGCTCGCTAGCGAACGACCAGCTGGTTCCCAGAAACCGTGCGTTCTCACAATGCTACGACGCGACTTGAGCTCGACCTCGCATAATGCATGGGGTGGTCCGACTTTTCTGTTTGACATCGAGTCAGAACAATGCGGTTCAGAGGATAGTATGCTAGATAAAGGGGTTCTAGATACTCTTTATCTAGCGACCAATGAATGGTCCGTCGTCGTGTACTGGCTGATCTTTTCGTGCCTCGAGCGAGCCTCCTTTTTGTAGCCTTGTTGTCGCAGGGTATTCATTGAGCTTTCCGTTTTCTCTTTCCTTTGTTTGTGACTTTCTGTGGCTGACCTTGAACCATCATAAAAAAAACTTGAAACATGGAGCGTGGTGTGTGGTTGTGTGCGCGCGACGGATCTGAATATCACCCAGTTCTGGTGCATTTCCCCATTGGAATGTCGCGAAATATGCAGCGCGAGAGCATAACGCAGGCAGGCAGCAACCAGCATAGAGCGCCTCGGATCAATAAATGCAAATGCATGAATGGATGGATGGATGGATACGTGCAAGCCGCACAACAGACAGTAAACTGAACATGGAGTGTCCGTCCATTGACGAAGAGAGTCAGAAAGATATTCACCCAGTCGACCAAACTGATTGATACTATAGTAACATAAAAGAGTAGATACCACAGAATTTATCTCTTGTATCAGTAACCACAATGAATGAACGCAGGTCATACAGCTCACAATGCTGTGTGCAAATCCTGAAGTCTACTGAGACAGGTGAGAGCGATCTGAGTTGTGGACAGATTTGATCATCGATCATCATCTGGATACGTCCGCACGCAAGGGGTGCGTACCTAATGCGTGGTGCGAAAAGAACACACACGCGGATACCACCATGTGGCTGATGTTACCAACCCACCAACGAACCCAACAGGGATCCCACAGCCAACGGGTTTCTTTCGCACTTGCACGATTGGTCTCTAGTTTGAAACATCGGTCGCTAACGCTGCCGTCCTAGCAACATGCAAGAATTCCATTTTCTGGGCAGGCCACTTTGCCTTCCTTTGGGAGAGTTCAATTCTCAGGCATGCGCACTTAGCACCACTCTGCTATCCTATACTCTGTGTTGCTTTGGACTATTTTATACTTGATACTGTATCAAATGACCTCTGTAGAATCTTCCACACTTGCAACGCATTATCGGAGTTCCAAGATCAAAAGGTGTATCGCGATCCAAACATGGCAAACTCTGCCTTTTCTGCTAGTCAGCAGCCGTCTTTTGCAAACCGAACGTAGCGCCTCAGCTGTCAATGGTTGCTGTCCATTCAAATTGGTCATTGGTGGCGCGAATGAAAAGATCCATTTAGCAAATAGCTACACTCTCAAAAGCCGTGGTCCATGCTGTTTGTCTGGATGAAACGATGCTGATCTGTAAGCCCTTCTCTCTGGCGAATGGAGCCGTTCAACGAGTGTCTCCTGTCACGCCCTTGGATGATCGCCATGGCTCCACTTGACACGCAATGGCTTCGCTGCGTCTTCTGATCAATGGTCGGGTCATTCCTCTGTCAGAAAACTCAATCCAAGCCTGCATGTGCTCTTCAAGGTAGATCTGGAAACTGCAGTGACTAATACTGACTCCCTCTTTCTTAACCGAAGCGGGACCGCAGTCGCTGGAAACGGAGTGCATGCCAAGCGAGATCTAAACGGTTTCCAGTAGGTATCTGGCAAATCGAGCGTTGGTCAGCGATAATCCAGTGATCACAAGTCAATTCGTCCACGTACTAGGATGTACGATTGACACCTAGTCCATTGCTTTTGATACGACGCTCTGGTGTTGCCATTCGTAAATTGTGAGCGTCGATGATACAGGTACAGACTTCACGTTCCACCAGAGCGAGTTCCAAGCAATTGTGGATCAGGTACAGAGCTAACTCGATGCCAACTCTACTGTAGTAACCAGCCGTTGCTCGTGGAGGCAACGCTCAGCCGCTGGATCGTAATGGCTCAGTGTCTGGCGGGACCTTAGCTGCAGGCGGTGGACCTGACGAAGAGCTTAATGGTTTCCACTGGCGTGGGGACCAAGAGCGCTTCACCACGGGGATCTGGATGTCGGAGACGCCGTTTATCCGCAAGAGCGCTATGGATGGAGACGTTGCAGTTTTCCTGCTCGACACCCAGGGAACTTCCGATCTGAAAGCTGCGTACACACTCAACGCAAAGCTCTTTGAGCTCGCGACGCTGCTGAGTTCCCGTCTGGTCTACAATGTGAGGAATCAGATGCAAGCGGATCATTTGGAGCACTTGGCACAGTTTGTTCAAGAAGAAATATCGACTCTCAGTCGCACATGGAATTGCTGCAGCGGTCGCAGTTGATTAACGAGCGGCTGAAGAGCGAGACGCTGGAGAAGTGCAAGGAAGGCATGAGGGAATACAGTGATTGATCGTGGTTCAAGCTGGTCTGGCCCCCGCGTGTGAGTGCGCGCCACAAAATCTGCAAGGATGAGCGATGGCATTGTTTGATAGCAGCGCGATCGTGCGTGACCGCGCAAAGACCGAACAATCGCGGAATTCGACACTTTCCGATTTGGAGACCGCAGCAGCTCGCTTTGGAGGATAAGCATTGAGCGGAAATTGGGCACATGGCTTCCTAAACAAGCACAATACGTTCATTGGAGGCTTAATGATCTCACGCGATGAGGGAGACGTTAAAAAAAAAAGCAAGGCGATGTGACTGCGACCGCTCTTAGGCGCTCTGGGCCGAAGTTGTGGTGGTGTCGAGCGCGAACTTGACCGCTCCTTCGCTGTCCACGAGCCCAAAGTACGGCTCGAAGACGCCGTCCGTGCGCTGCGGTTGGTCGAACATCTGGAAGTAGAAACTGCGCGAGGTGGCGTCCAGGTCGTTGTCCGCGCTCCAGGCCGCGTAGTCGTTGTAGTAGGTCTGTGCGCCGGCGAGCGTTCCGGTGTTGCCGTTCGAGGACCCGCCAGTGGGCCATCCGGTCTCGGTGATCGCGAGTTTGTCCGCGAGACCTGGGAACGCAGCGGCCGTGGTCTCGCCCTGGAGCGAATCCCATTGCGCCTTCACCAGGTCGATCGCCTTCTCCGCAGACGTGCTGGGCGTGAAGATCGGGTGGATGTTGACGCCGACCACCTCGCAGGTCGCCAACAGGTCCTTCAGACCCGAGATCGCGTTGATGCGCGACGAGTCGAGCAGCTCCGTGTTGCGCTGCACCGTGCCGACTTCCACGTTCTCTGGTGCCTGGGCCTTGATCTTGTCGATGAACGTGACCATCTCGGCGGGCACCTGGTCCACGCTCGCGAGGTTCTCGTTGCCTACGAAAATGTGCAGCACGCGCGCGTCGTCCTGTTCGTACTTGGCGGCGACCGCGAGCGCGGCGTCGATGTGAGTCTGCGAGGCGCTCGCGTCCGTGTTAGAGAACGGGATCCCGAGCGACACGTTGAGCCCCTGGGCGATGGCCAAAGTGCCCAGGTCCGTGTCGCCAAACTTGGTGTAGTACGTGCGGATGCCGCTGAAGCCGTTCGCCTTGATCTGCTGGAGGTCCGCGGTGATCGCCTCGACCGTCACGTCCGTGTTGTGCGCTGGGTCGTAGCAGACTCCACGAGCGGAGACCTGGGCGGGTGTCCAGCACAGAGCGGCAGCGGTGGCTGCAGTGAAGGCGAGGGTGGAGACGGACTTCATCTTGGGGATATTTGGGTGGAGAGCTGGTTGGTGATGTGGCTGGATGGATGAAAATTAGGGAATGAGCTCATCGATTGGGGTCATCCAAGAGGCAGTACACTAGAGTGTAGTACCTAGATGGCTAAGGTTCGGAAGACCATGCATGTCGGAGGTGCGAGGAGCCGTGGACGCCAGGCAGTGCGACTCTGGCGATCGATCGACTGATAGCTGGCGAGAGGAATGATCGTAAATCCGTTCGCATCCTCTTCGAAGATCCTTCCGAGCGCCAGCAGCAAGCAGCAGCCTCATGCCTCTGGGTGTGTGGCTGTGCAGCTGTGTTAGCGCGTGGAACTAAGCTTAAGCTTGCGATGGCTCACTGGTTCGCAAAGATGGAGCTCAATGGGCATCTTGTTTCTGAGGCGACACGATAGCAAGCGCACCCATCTGCTGACTCTCGAAGAGCTGAACTTTGACAAGCAAAGACCCAGAAACCTGCTATAGCGCATGAAACCAAATGTATGCTTTAATATCGGATATGCGAATTAGAAGGTCGAACTGCATTGGATCTCCTTGAAAACATCGGTTGGAGGCAAGCGATATGCATCTATGGAGGTGATGAAACCCCAGCTCTTGCCTGTGCGACTTGTCGAGTCGCACGTTCTCATATGTCAACCACGTGCGTGGACTGACCGTTTGAATGAACAAAGTCCGAATACATCTGCGCAAGAGCCACGTGAGCCTCTTGACACACGTCCCAAGTCCCCAATCGCACGTTCCTGAAGCGTTGGTTTCAGGGCAATCGCTCGCCGCATTTGAGTCGACTGGACAGCCACTGCCTCCAGGACCCCAGGAGCTTCAAGGAACGTCTGTTGTCTGTCTACACCAGCCTCACATCGTATCGTTTGCATGATCTGGCTCGAAGTTTGAAGCCACAACTGCGGGTGATCATGCCTATATAGGAACCACGAATACTGCGAACACTGCTTGCTCCACCTAAGGATCAGCTTTATTTTCGTTATCTAGTTCGAATACACATTTCAAATACACAGCATCTAATTATCCTGAATCGCCCCCGAGCCTTGGCTTACATCTCGTCGTCCTCGAGCAGCATGTTGGGCACGGCGTGCGTGATCGGGTAGCTGCGCGCGCAGTTGTTGCACACGAGCTCACCCTCGACAATGTTGGTCTGCACGTGTCGCAATCACGATATATACGAGAGGCCATGTCAGTCTACGGACCACACAATGTGGACAGCTAGGCAGGTATTCAAACGAGCCACTTACGTCAAAGATCACGCGATGGATAAGCTTGAGCAGCTCGTCCTCGTTCGTCAGGTCCTCTGGGATCTGCTCGGGGAGGATCGGCACGTCCGGGTGGTTCAGCTGTCATCATCATCATCATACACCACACACGCCAATAGATTAGCCACTCGGGTGTCATACAATACACCGCAAGGCTTAAGGCAATATATACACATGCACATACCTCTTTTGTGGTCTCGCACAGCGCCGAGTAGTCGATCGACTTCATGATGTGCAGCATGAACGTCTTGCTGAAGACGGTCTGCGCGACCACCACGCCGTCCATCTCCGGCACAATCTGCAGTTCACAATAGCAATAGCCACGTCAATTAGCAATAGAGGTCGCACGAAGGTCATCGGCAGCAATAGAGCTCCTAT
This sequence comes from Globisporangium spinosum, assembly GCA_023335535.1. Taxonomy (NCBI): domain Eukaryota; phylum Oomycota; class Peronosporomycetes; order Pythiales; family Pythiaceae; genus Globisporangium; species Globisporangium spinosum. Next base: position 25,192 of record JAADVN010000074.1, read on the forward strand.
AGGCTGGACACTCACGCGAAGAGGGAAGTTCAATGGACGGAGTCCGGCCTCGCGTCCGGCGGTGTCTGCGCACGCCTGTAGCTCCACCAATTCACACGCACATGTAGTAAGAGGGGCACCGTCAGCTAGCTCATTCGTCAGCGCATACACTCAAGCTATCGTATAAGGTGCACCTTGACGTTGCAGACGAGCATGTTGTGCGTCAGGAGTCTCATGCTTGCGCTTTCTTGTCTGTCTGCTCTTTGGTGGCGTCCAATGTGTTTGCCTTTCACAAGGCAAAATAGAGCCGCTCCACTATTCCGTGTCATACACTATGTCCTGACAATGGCCGATGATTGGTGCATTCACGGCAATGAATGCGCACTTTCAGCCAATAAAAAGCGTGCAGATGAATGATTGGCGGCTGAAGACAGCCAGCCAATGCTCAAAGGCACAAAAGGCCCAAGCGTCACAGACAGCCATAGCCATCGAGTCAATTGCCGCAACAAACGTATTGATCGATCGCAACAGCCTGAGCTCCATCTTTCCAGGTCTCTCATCTCAATCCCACAGCTAAGCTACGCTAACTTACCATGGTGAAGAAGAAGTACCAGTCCAAGCGCCAGTCGCTGCACAAGAAGTATAAGATCGCGCGCAAGGTGCGCGAGCACAAGCGCACGGAGCGCAAGAAAGAGCGCCTCAATGGCGGCAAGAAGCGCAAGGACCCAGGCATCCCCAACAACTGGCCGTTCAAGGAGGAGCTGCTGCAGCAGGTCGAGCAGGCGCGGCTCGCAGAGCTAGAGTCCCAGCGCCAGGCGCGCGAGCAGGCCAAGATCGACAAGAAGGAGCGCAAGCGCCTCTCGGTGCTGGCGCGCAAGGCGTCCGTGCCGGCGCTCACGCCGCTCTCGGTCGAGATGCAGGCCAAGAAGGACCTGAAGGAGAGCGTGCAGAAGGCCGACCTGGTGCTCGTCGTGCTCGACGCGCGCGACCCGCAGGGCTCTCGCTCGCTCTCGCTCGAAGACGGACTCATCGGCAAGGGTAACAAGAAGGTCGTGCTCGTGCTCAACAAGATCGACCTCGTCGCGCCAGACACCGCTGAGAAGGTACACAGCACTCACACGTATACACACGATTGTCTGTATTCCTATGGTCTGTGCTCACACTTTGCTTCTCTATCTCTTTGTTTCATTGCAGTGGGTGAACTACTTGCGTCGCTTCCACCCGACGATCCCCGTGCGCGCATTAAATAAGTCGGTGATCGACGTGAAGAAGAAGAACCGCGCGGCCAAGGGTCACCAGGCGCTCTACGACCGCACGCAGGAGCTCGAGGGGCTTCGCGACAACGGCAGCGTGCAGGCGCTGCGCCTGTTCCTCGAAGAGCTCAGCAGCCAGGCAACCGAGAAGACCATGAACATCGCCGTGGTTGGGTACCCGAACGTCGGCAAGAGCACGCTGATCAACTCGCTCAAGAAGCGCATGGTCTCGCCCGTGTCCACGAACCCGACGTCGACCAAGCGCGCGCTGGAGCTCCAGTACAACGACAAAATCACACTCATCGACTGCCCTGCGCTCGACCCGGAGTACAGCGAAGAGTCGGCGGTGATCCTGCGCCACGGCATTGCGGGTGTGTTCCTCGAGGACCCTGTGCCGGCGGTCAAGTCGCTGATTGAGCGCGGTGAAGCCATGAACCTCATGCAGAGCCTGCAGATCCCGGTGTTCCGCAACCACGAAGAGTTCATCGCGCGCCTCGCGGTCAAGCGCAACATCCTGCGCAAGGGCGGCGAGCCGGACATCCTGCAGACCGCGCGCGTGTTCCTCACGAGCCTCGGCAACGGTGGCTACTCGGCGTCGTGCCTGCCGCCGACCAAGTCCAAGTCGCGCTTCGACATGCCCGAGTGGTACCAAAAGCTCAACCTCGCCAAGGTAGGTCCTACCTCTGTTGCCGTCCTACTGGTTGTACAATCACACGAGTACTGACTGACCATTGTTGTCTATTGTTTGTGCGCTATTCCTGATAGTTTGCCGAGATGGAGACGCTACTGTACACGTCCAACCCGACGGACTTCAAGCGCTCACTGGTGTTCAAGGCCTCGGCCGTGACCCACGCCGCTGGCGACACCACCGAGTACGACCTCGTGATGGGCCAGCTGCCGGAGAACGACGGTCTCACTTCGGAGGACGAGGATGAGGACGACGAGGACGAAGAGATGGACGGAGAAGAAGAAGAGATCGACGACGACGAGGACGACGAGGAGGACGACGAATGAGTAGTACCCACCGTAGAATAGAGCTTTTGGGGAATTAACGCCATATATAAACGACACATTCACACATTTTTTCAATGATTCTTTGGCGTGCCAACTGGAAGTTCATCCTAAACTGGGTATACTCAACCTTCTGAGGCGCTCGTGGTCTATCTATCATTGTTTTAATATTGGTGCTCTACGTCACTTACGTACGGTTGATGTACTTTTTCCATAGCCGGCTCTTCTTAAAGCGAGCTCTGTCAAAGATGAAAAGCTACACGGCGTCTAGGAGTTCTTCGTACTCTTCTCTCAGCGCGAGCGCTTCCTGCAGCATGGCTTCGACTTCGCTGACAGAAAAGTCTTGCTTGGCGGCTTTGGAGCGGGTGGCGCAGATGCACTTGTCCTCCGAGCGACGGCACTTGCGGCACTTCTTGGGCTGTGAACACAAGACACAAGAGGTAGTAGAGAAAGACACCATTTCAGCAAAGAACATCAAGCAGCAAGGACGACCAACGGATGCAAACATGATCGTAAGTGTACCTGATCACCCAGCGCTCCGTTCTTCGCCGCAGCCGTCGAGATCTCCTCCAGCGGCTGCACGTCTGTGTCCACGACCACATCTTCGTCACTTCGGAGGTCGTAGAACAGCGCCAAGAGCTGCTGGAGCTCCGAGTTTCCCAGCTTTGTAAACGCCTTCACGTGACTACACAGACAAACAAAGAGATCAGTCAGAGACTCACAGCTGGATTTCCATCCACATAGTAGAGGTACGCAACCATACAAAACGTACTCCAGATGTCCGCTCTGCACATCCTCAGGGCGTTTACCATGCGCGACCAGCAGCATAATCGCCGCAATGCAAGTCCACTATCACACACACAACAAGTTGTCAGGTACTCGTAATACAAAAAAGACACACATTCACAGCCACCCGCGTACCTGGTGGGAGTTGCGTGCGTCGATCGCGTCCCGAAGCGCAAGCGTGTTGGTGATATCCGCCACCTTGGCGTTCACGTACCGATCTGCTGCGAGTTTGCACTGCTTCGCCACTTGCGGCATCGGCCGGGTCAACATGAGCGCGAACGCGTTCGAGCGCTCCGTCATGCGATACCGAATCGCGCGAGCTTCAGCTTCGTCAGTTAGCGTGGTGGGTGTAGTGGCTGTAGCACTCGGTTCCTGGACAGGGATCGGCAGTCCGGCGACCACCAGATTGGTCTCGTGGGTGATCCACGACGAGAAGAGGCGCCACAGGTTGCTGAATAGCGACAGCTCGTCGAGCGTGATCAATTCGTCGTCGTCAAAATCCGACAGCGCAAAGCTCGCCGACGACGCGTCCGAGTCCATGTCGTCGCTATTGCTTCCCTCTTCATCGTCGCTGTCGCTGACCACGAGCTCGTCCTGGTGCTTGTGTTCGTCCTTCTGCAGCAACTTCTCGACTTTTTTCGCGAGCTTGGTCTTGTGCGACGGGAACACAAAGCCCTCGATGAGCACTGCCTGCGCGGCGTCAGGGAAATTCGGATCTGGTGCCTGCGGGTCGTTGTTCTCCTTTAACTGTAGAGCCCCAGAGGCAGAGGATCCAGGCACGCCGAGCTGGTCTACGGGCGTCGATTTGCGCTCGACAATGCCCAGGTCGTCGGTCTTGGCCCACACACTCTTTGCCTTTGGCATTTGAGAAGAAGAGGACACTGACGAGCTTTGGCTCTGCTGGTGCTGCTGCTGTTGGAGTTGCTGGTGATGCTCGAGCGTCTCAAAGTCAAACGGGTTGGGCGTCTCGGTGCCAAACACATCGAGCATCGACGGCACGAGCTGTGGGGGCTTTGCCACGAGCTTGGAGAGGAACACGCGCGCTTTCTAACAGGAAAAACAAGAAATACACACGTAAGTGTGGTTAGTAGGTAAATACACATGATACAAAATAGAAGGCTAGTAAGTTAGCTCAAGTACCTGTAGGCAATGCTGCGAGCAAAATTTGTTCTCGTACTGTGCGTCGTAGATCTCTCGGCGCGCGAGCGACACACGGTATTTGCCCGACTTGCTGTAAAAAAAATAGATAGATACACAGTACGTCCAAACGCACAACGCCGTTAATGTGCATACAAACAGAGCGATAGCGAGATCACATGCTAGCAATGAACGTACGTAGAGAGCGTGTTGCCGCACGGCGGGAACGCGCAGAGCGACTGCACGGAGCGCTCCTCGAAGACCGTGTCCATATGGCGTCGCTGGAGGATCTTGGCGCACAGGTCGAGGTACCGCACAGGGATCCGCGGGTAGATGAGCGACGACATGAGCACGAACGTTTCGCGCACGCTCGAGCCCGATGGTGGCGCGAGGCTCTCAGCGGCAGTGGCGGGAAAAGACTTGCTGCGGGTGGTGCTGCTCATGGTGGTAATGGTGCTGGTGATGGTAGTGACACTGCTGGTGTACTGGGCTGCGGATCTGGCTGCTGCTGCGTGCGGATGTGCTGTGGCTTGACGCTTCGTTCTCTTGGTCTTCTCGATCAATCGATCAGATGCGCATGAAAATAAAAAGTGAAAAGTGAAATGGCCACCCAAACAACCACAGCAGGATTGTGGACCGTAGGCATCATTATATTATTGAATGTCACTATTACTTACACAAGGTATCTTGAGATGTCCCATCAGGCGATGGTTCGCAGAAGTGCGACCGCAAGCTATTCAACAAACATAGATGATGTCGCACTCTCATCAGCAACCAGCCATTACCATTGACAGTGGACTTTTTGACTCTTTGATTGGTGTGCGTATGGCGTAACAGATCAATCTGGTGACTGCAACTCCTGGTTGATACTGAATGTGTTGCAAGCACGAAAGTGTAGATATTGCAAATAGTACGGTATATACAGGTTCTGCGAACTTAATGCATGAATTGGCTCGGCTTGGCTTGAGAAGTTGGAGCTGCTTGCCTTGATTCGGCTTGAGAACATGTAGCCACTTTGGATAGTCGTTTGGATATAAAAAATGGATGGCAGTGGTTGGTTCATTCATCTGGTAGTGATTGGTGGTGTCTGAAGCAATCATAGTATTTGAGCGGGCACGCGTCGAGAGATTTCGAGGCATTAAAGGAAGCTTGTTTGCTCTGTGCGCAATTGTACCAAGATCATATAAACAAGAAAACGATGATGATAATGCTGGTCGTTCACTACACGCGTCGTTTCTTCAATGCCGAAGCAAGCGCAGCCGCAGGCCGTTGTTGTCCGGACCCCCCAAATGCATTGCCAAAGCGCGTGCTTTCACGGTTGCGCCGCTGCTGTTGGCTTTCGTGCGTCTTGATGCTGTCCTTCATGTCCAGATGCATCGACGGAAACGTCGGCATCATCGTCGATTCCTGTGGAAATGGTTTCTCTCGAAAGTACGGGTGATCAATCGCTTCTCGGGCCTGTGCAACCATTCAAGTTACTGAGTTTAATCGTGCAGACACACCACAGCGCATTTTACAGATTGCTTGGTTGATTGTAAGAGTACATACAGTGATCCGAATTGCCGGGTCGTATGTGAGCAAGCGGTTGATAAGGTCGATGCCCTTCTCCGAGAGATCTGGGAGCACCTTGCGGATGTTGTTGTAGCTGTAGCGCGACGTGTCGAAGCTGAGCTTGTCAGCATTCGGGAGCGACGACATCCTGGGCCAGATCTGGTCGTTCGCTCGTCCCAAAAGCTACATAAACCGATTTCAATGCACAAACAGAACCGGTAAATTAGCGCTAAGTACCAGCGTACATTTCTGTTTCCAAGCAAGCCATCAATGTAATGCACCTTGAAGATCCGTTCGAGCTGATCGATCTCCGTCTTGCCCGGCATGAGCGGCACCTGCAGCAGCAGCTCGCCGAAGATGCAGCCGCACGCCCACATGTCCACGGCCGCCGTGTACGTCTCGCAGCCTAGCAGGATCTCTGGCGCGCGGTACCAGAGCGTCACCACTCTCGGGGTCAGCGTCTCCTCTGTGCCTACTCCCACAACACAGCTTCTCTCTCTTGCGAGTCCAAAGTCTGCGAGCTTGACGCTTCCGTAGCGGTCGTACAGGATGTTCGACAGCTTGATGTCGCGGTGCAGGATGTTCTGCTTGTGCAGATACTCGATCGCGTGGAGCACCGAGAGCATGATCCGCTTCGCCTGCATAGTTATGAATAGACCAAACTATGAGTCCTCGCCACAGCCAACTTTGCAAGAATCGGCTCACACTGCAAGACGGATGCATCACCTCCGACTCTTTGAAGGGATTGCGTGTGCCGCTGTGGTGCCGCAGCAGCAGCGAGAGGTCATGCTCGCAGTACTCAAACACGAGAAACACACTGATCATGCATGAAGAGATCGTCAAAATAAAGCACACCATCCGTTTGTATCAACATGTTCAGTAAAGAACTGGATGCACATAGGCGCCGTAACGAAAGTTGTCTCACCTTGAGCGCTTTCGCCCCACTGCAACGTCTAGAAGCTGCACGCAGTTGGGATGACGCAGTCGCTTCAGCAGCTTGATCTCTCGCAGCGCTGTGATAGGAAACTACAATACCACAAGCAGGAGCAGCACACATACATAAACATGATAACAAGGGTAATACACATGCACAAGCCAAATGCACAAAGCCATCGCCGCGCAAGTGTATTTTTTTTCGTACCCCTTCGCTCGCCTCGTTGTGCAGAATGACGCGCTTGAGCGCCACGACGCGGTCGGACCGCCGGTCGCGTGCGCGGTACACGGTGCCATACGTGCCCTCGCCGATACGGTTGAGCTTCTCGAACTCCTCGACGTCGCGGCAGGCGCCCAGCGGCTCGAAGTGGCGCTCGGCGTCGCGCTGCGAGCACGCGAAGGCAGCGCGCTTCCTGCTTGGTGGAGTAGATGCTGATGCCATTGTGTCAATTGGCGGGTTTAGTTTGCTGTGCACCAAATTGCTTGGAAGTGGGTGGCGGTGTGGTCCACGCCATACTGTTGCACGAATGTGAACTCTTTGTGGATGTTACAGGAAGGTGCCTTCAGCTTAATGATGGCTTTGCTTTGGCTCGTCAACGCGCTGTTTGGTCGATCCATCTTGTCGTTCAACTTCAAGCTAGTTACATTATTTTAGGTATTTGCGTTTTTAGTTTTAGGTTGTTTGAATGTGCTAGAAACTTAGGTGATTGGTAGAAATGCGAGTAGCCAATCAGATATGTAGCACCAGAAAATAGCTGATTGGCTGAGCGTGGTTTTGTCCAGGTTTCATACAAATAGCAAGTCAGCACAGACACACCCAAATTAGTAATTTGGGTGTGTCTGTGCTGACTTGCTATTTGTATGAAACCTGGACAAAATAGCTCTCGCCCAATCACCGCTTTCGGACAACAACGCTGTATCTATAAGGACACCTTGAAGCCTGCAAAACACGTGGGGCACGTTCCTAAAGGTCGACGTGTTTAGGGCTCAAGATCAAGCGATCGCTTGACACGCACGGCCCAACCCAAAAAGCTCACATGTTACACTTGAAGCTTGCCAGTCAGTCATTCCCAGAAAGCCCGCGCGATCCAGAAGCGCCTTCCTCGTTTCTTTTCTCACTACCTATCTGCCAGTAGAAAGAAAGCATGTTCGCTCTCCGCACCGCCGCCGCCAAGACGACCCGCATCGCGCCTCTCGCGCGCAGCTTCTCTGCCAAGGGTGCGTGTGTGTATAGGGCGTCTCTGTCGTCGCTGTCTGTCTAAATGGTTGTATGTGGTGATGATGGAGATCTAACGAGGAGCTCTCTCTCTCTCTCTCTCTCTCTCTCTGTCTTGTTTGTGCAGGCGAGTACGAGAACATTCTCACCGAAGTGCGCGGCAAAGTGGCGATCATCACGCTCAACCGCCCAAAGGTAATAACGACGTAAGCGCGTCGATGGACAATAGCTACGCTCGCAATGTGGCCTGTGCTGACGCCGCTGTTCTGATTAATTGTGTGGAATTATTAGGCGCTAAACGCGCTCTGCAGCCCGTTGATTGAGGAGCTCAACGGCGCGGCGCAGGCGTTCGACGCGGACGAGAACATCGGCGCGATCATCGTGACGGGCAGCGACAAGGCGTTCGCCGCCGGCGCGGACATCAAGGAGATGGCCGAGAAGCAGTTTGTCGACGCGTACAAGTCCAACATGTTTGCCAACTGGGGCGACATCACCAAGATCTCCAAGCCGGTAGGTCTTCTGTCCTGTGCAAAGCTACTATAGATTTGCATACTCATGCTCAGTTGATTGTTTCTATTGTATGTATCCATCCACAGGTGATCGCGGCGGTGAACGGCTACGCTCTCGGCGGTGGCTGTGAGCTCGCCATGCTTTGCGACCTGATCATCGCGGGCGACAAGGCCAAGTTCGGCCAGCCGGAGATCACGCTCGGCACGATCCCGGGCTGCGGCGGCACGCAGCGCCTCATCCGCGCCGTGGGCAAGGCCAAGGCCATGGAGATGATCCTCACGGGCAACATGATCGACGCTCACCAGGCCGAACGCGACGGGCTCGTGGCGCGCGTCGTGCCAGCGGACAAGCTCCTGGAGGAGGCGCTCAAGACCGCGGACAAGATCGCGTCATTCTCGCAGCCGGTGGTGAAGATGGCCAAGGAGGCCGTGAACGCGTCGTTCGAGCAGTCGCTGCAGGAGGGCGTCAAGTTCGAGAGCCGCCTCTTCTGGAGCTCGTTCGCGACCAAGGACCAGAAGGAAGGCATGGCCGCGTTCGTGCAGAAGCGAAAGCCAAACTTCACCAACCAGTAAGCAAACCAAACAAGACAAGACAGGTCTAGCCAATCTGGACCAGTGGTGCGGCCCTAAACCGTGTGTGTGCAGCAAGCATCGTGTCGTAACATAAATGCGAATATAAAGAGCGATTCCAAAATCGAGAAAGCCAAAGTTCAGATTCAAAAACAAAAACTCTATTTGAAAATGGTGTGTGAACGAACAAACGAATGAATGGATGGATGCCAGCCATCCATTACGCCAAGAGCCGAAAAGGCATTGCTCAAGAGTGAAGGCAACCAGAGATGGTGCTCCTGTCTCAAGCAATGCGCTCCTTGGCTGAACTATCCCTCTACCGTCTACCTAGCTATACACTTGAGAAAGCAGCACTTACCTTTTACGACTGCGTTCCAGTTGCTACTGCTGACGGTAGCGTTGATGTTGAGCCATCAGCACTCTTGAGGCGCTTGCCATGGGCAAACCCGTTGCGGGTTCTCTCCTTTTGCGCATGCGGGGTGTCGTCGTCACTGAAACACTTTGGGTCCTCTAGTCCTGATGACACTGCGCCGCCCATCCGCTTCTTCTGCTTCTTCGAACCCTCCGGTTGTTGCTGAACTCCGTCCGTGGACTCAACGACCCATTGCGGGATTTGCTCTCGTCTCAAATGGTCGATCTGGAGGTCCATGTCGCCTCCGCTGTCGCCCGTGTGGCGCTGGTCCCACTGATCTACAATGAACGCAAACTCCTGGATCACGTGGGTCAGATCAACATTGTGGCCACCCTGGGATGACGATGACGACGACTCTAGCATCTTCTTTGGGATATGGAAACTCAGCGCGATGAAGAACCACGACGTGTGGATCTCCTCGCTCTTGCCTTCCTCCGCGTCCGCTTTAAAGTCGTAGAAGCGAGCGAACGGATAGATCCGGAGCTCCGGCACGGCTTCCAGTCTATACAAGAACCAAAACAAAGCGATGCACACGGAAAAGATAGAGAAAAAAACAAATGAACCTGGTTCAACATGCGAACCCAGAGCACTGGAGGACAGATAGCAATGCGAATAACGATTCGTACCGGATGAAGAAGTGCCGTAAGCGCGACTCGACCCACCCAAACCAGCGGCTAAAGTCGTTCGCATTCGTGGCTGTGATCTGAATCCGCAGGAAATGGCGCCATCTTGTTTTGCAGTGATGTTGTTGTTGTGAGCCATAAGCAGTGAGAGTGGAAGAAGAAGAAGAAAGGCAGCCTCGTTTGGATCAATCCTCCAGAGACAACACACACAGTAAGTTGAAATAGAGCGAACCTGTCGAAGAACAGCGGACTCGCAAAGAGGTGCGACCAGGGTGCTTTCTGTTTTGAACAGGTAAAAAATAGTTTAGAGTAGACATTCGTAGTGGTCATTGTCAACTTCACATTCAAGAGCATTCGTACCTTTGTCTCAATGTGCAGCGTCCTTGAGACCGCTTTGCCAAACTCTGCCTTCAGTATCCGCAGCGTCGACGGGAGCACATTGTACGACGAATTGAACGCCGGGTACGCGGGGGTGATGATCGGCATCAGATGCAGGCGGTCGCGATGGTTCATCTTTGGATTCCAGATCTAAGTGCACACACAAAGCCATAAGAACAACAATCAGAGCGTGAGTCTTGCCAGCCACCGCTTCTCACTAGAATGTGCGTAGCTACTCGGCCAGTGAGCAGCTACAAAGATAATGCAACAGATAGAGAAAACAAAGAAGGCAATTGTGGCATCACCGAAAACCCAAAGTTTGGATAGCTGGTCGTGATCGCGTCGAGCAGGATCGGGTTCGGCCACGCCCAGAGGTGGAACACGCGGAAGAACTTGAGCAGCAGTGTCGACGGCAGTGAGTTCGGGTAGAGCTGGCAGATGCGCGCGACGAGGATCGCCCAGTTCACGCCCCCAAGGAAGCCCAGCACGTTCGAGTAGATGCCTCGTAGCTACATATGCGCACCGATACACACAGGATACGCGCAAGATGGTGTCAGACGAACTCGGCAGTGTAGCTCCCAGTACACAAAGCAGCTATGGCGTAACGCAAAACGCAACGTACGCGAGCCCAGTGCTTGATTGCGATCAGCGTCGCGCGAAACTGGTCTTCGTCGGGCACCAACTGCAAGATGCGCTCCGTGACGCGCACGCCGTTGATGCTCCGCACAGACGGCTCGTCGAGCCCGCGTAGCAGTTGGTCCTCCAACATGTTGATGCTCTCGGGCACCGAGTCGACGTTCAGCGACACGAAGAGCAGGTCCACGGCGATCTTCCCGTCCACTTTCATCTTGATCACCGGCACATAGCTGCACATTCGCATCCATCGAGAATTAGAAGAACACCTCTATCACATGCATGAATGTGGGTGGTAGGTATGAAAAGATCCTCGGTGCCAAGTACTCACGCGTCGCTGATGACGTGCAGCTCGGTCACGAACGCGGTCGCCTCAAGCAAAATCGGCACTTTCTGGAAGAAGCTCGCGCGCGAGCAGTGCTTTGGCGCGATGCACAGTCTAATACAATCCGATACACGTCAACAATGCAAATGCAACGTTAGAGACAACAGACCAGGTACAGAGTAGGAATGAACGAGTGGATCCACGGCCATGTAGGCGTTCTTACGTGTCGATGTCGGCCTCGGGGCTGTGCACGCCCAGCCGGTACGAGCCGAAGGTGCGCAGCTGCAGCTGCCTTGTCGTGGCCTCCGCTTCGCTCGTGAACGACAGTCCTTCGTGCAGCGAGTATTCGTCCAGCACGCCCTTGACTTTCTTGAGCACGAGCTCCCGCTGCGCAATCTCCTCGGCGGTCTCGTACAGTCCCGATGCGCTGCTCATCAATTAACCAATCAAGCAGCCAGCGCGCACGCACACGCAGCATGAGCACAGTGCAGTCAGCCACAAAGATCCAGAGAGAGCATCAATGCTATCGCTCATAGAACGCGATTATACACGCACCGGAGCATCTTGAGGAGCTCGGCGTTGAGCTTCTTGTCGTCTTCCGTCGGCCCCGCGAGCGAGAGCGGCGGCGTAATCCCCTGCGCCCTGCTGACGACACATAGAGGACGCGTACAGGTGTTTAGTGCCAGCGATGCATTCACAGAGACGCAGGCTGAGGAGGAGGGCAGAGCGTGGTGTGGTCCTCCTACATTGGCGGCATGCTGCTTGCTGGTCTCGGTTGATGCTGGTAGCGTTTCACAAAGTGCGTGTTTTGAGTGGTTCCAAAAACCGCATTTTGCAGGGATTAAAGTATGGCGCTTCTTAAAAAGGAAATGCGATGCAAGTGCGCGCTTTCAGCCGCTTCTCACTAGGCTATCCACGTTTCTCCTGCCAATCACGCAACCCTTCCCCTTCCCCAACCCTTAGGGCCAGAGTTCACCTTTTCGGCTCTTTCAAACAGCAAATGGCTCAGAAAGCACCGAAAAAGGGTGTAAACGCTTTTTCGCACTTAAGCGCGCACATTCACACCCTTTTTGGGCCTTTTTGGGCCTTTTTCGAGCCATTTGCTGTTTGAAAGTGCTAAATAAAAAAAAATGTGAACCCGAGCCCTAACTGTAAAATAGTAGGGTAAAATAGTATATCCTATCAAAACAATTCCTTGGCCACAGACCAAAAACGTTTTTTTTGTATGTGAGACCTCCCATAAACGCGGAAACAACTCTGCTCTTCAGTATAGTAAAACACATAACAATACAACTGTGATTGTTGAGATATGAGGAAAACGTAAGACCAGGGTTCGTCTCTAAATGACAAAGTCAGCTTGCTTAATGGGCAAAAGAGAATTTCAGCTCTCCAAATGTCCAGTAAAGTCGACAATCAATAGTGGGTTGGTCGACGAGCTTTGAAATGAAGTTCCTGCGCTGAAACAAAATAAGGTTCGGCTGGCATCCGCTGTGGCGGCGAGAGCAGACGGCTGCCTTGTTCTTAGGCAAGCTGCCCAGGACTTCTGCTGGCTCCACGAGAATCCAGCAGAGGTCGAGTACGCGGGCACACCCAAAGGCTGGAAGACAATGCAGATTTTCCAGTCCTGGCTCATCAAATTCAGCATAACCAGATCGCTTCGCTTTGTTGCTTGACTCCACAGGGCGCTACTCCGGAACTCATTAGCCTGGAGGCAGGTCAAATGCACTTTCCATTTGGACGCGGTTGCCCAGACGAAGCAAAGGTAGACATCTGTATCCAAGGCAGTGTGTACGCTGCAATTCCCTTCTTAGCTGAAGACGCTTTGCTCAAGATGAATTGTTTACGCTGACTGTGTTCACTCGTCTTACGATCGAAAAATACCAAAAAGGAGCTCAGCTGAGTGCAAGCGATATCCCATTGTTTTTAAGGCTACCAGGCCATATTAATCAACGGTTTGGCGGCTGCTGTTTTGAACAAGGAGCGCAGGAAAGGGGACCGTCACAGCACCATTCGCCAAACCCAGCGGCTGGGCGGTTCTTCAAATCAGCCAAGGTTATATCTATGAATGAATGCTGGGCGCAACATCGCCGACATCGCCAAATAGACGCGTTTGCTTTCCAAACACGTTTTGGACAGGTATCGTTGCTTACCGCGCTGACACCAAATTCGGACAAGTCCTCGCCACGGAGAGTTACCAGTTGGTACTCATTGTTGAAACCCTGTTTGATGTTATTGAGGCCCGGATGCTGGCGAAAACGGAAATGAAGCAAGCGGTTATGTCCGATGACTGCATATCCGCTCGTATGCGAACTGTGGATGTAACGACCTGGTACTTGACGCAGCCGAACGACCGAGCGAGACGAGCGCTGGCCTAGTACGGAGCGAGGAAGCAGGGGATGGCGAAGGACCATGGTCGTGTGCGAGGGAGATGAAGAGGCGAAGGCAATGGCGAGGCGAGGAGCTTGAGTCGAAAGTGGTTGTGGTATGTAATGGGCTAAGGCTGTCATTACATGAAGGTAAATCTGTTTGCCAGATCGTGTGCGTCACACACCACCTTCAGCGTGCATTGCAGAGGCAAAAGACAAAGGGATTACGGTACAACAGGTCTCTGCATGCACGTGTGACATCATCTGATGTGGTCACGAAGGTTCTCTGTACTAATCAGTGCAGAATGTTCTTCACATGTACTAATCAGTGCAGAGTGTTGACATTCATGTACCAATCAGTACAGAATGATGGTTCCTGCTCTTGGGGAACCTCGCTGGTGACGCGTGCGACGTGTCACTGTGGGTTGAAGTGATAGCGCGAGCCAATCACTTCACAGGGAACTTTCCACAGGACTTCAAGTTCAAGGTCCTATGGGTTGAACTTCAGTGTACCCAAGGTTTCATATATCAGTTTAGTAGGTTTATCTCTGTATGTGTAGGTTTTATTCATAAAACGTGTAGGAGCCCTTGAGGCTAATTAGGAGTAGCGAAAGGAACCATAACAGCTTTTCAATTCTGTTGCAAATTTGCCAAGTTCCTCTCAAGTCTTCCTCTCAAGCGCAAGCGTGTGTGCCGTGTTTGAGGCTGTCTCGGATAGCCTCTTACACCTGGTAGCACTTCGTAGTCCTTCCGACGACCAAGCCAAGACTCTGCATAGGCCGCTGAGAAAGCGTGC
>JAADVN010000075.1:0-39297 GCA_023335535.1 Globisporangium spinosum
GCAGACTCGACGCTCGAAGATTTTGGCACTTGTTTGCCTCTTTAAACGCGTTTATTTGAGCCATCATTTGGTGCTGAAAACGCAGTAGTTTTTGAAAAAAATAAAAAATCGACAGTTTCTATACTTTTGGCGGGCACTTTATTGATAGTGGCCTATGAGTGTGTCCAGTGAAGGGTCGCGGTTCAGCAGCCAACGGAAATGTTCACTCTCTCACTTTTGGTGCTGCGATCCTCCAATTTCAATGGGCGGACACACAATGATAGTCCAATTTGGGACGCTTTTATTTATGTACCTTCTTATATCTACTGAAGTGTTTATATGTAATTTGCGTTCAAAAAACCTTTTCTGAGAAAAATACGTGATGTCAGAGGCAACAAGGCTGAAGTTTCAACCTGTTCTGGTGGTTTCCAAACCACCAAAACTCCATTTCCGGGTGCTCCGAAACGAACGCGGGCGAAATTACTTGACTCATGAAGCAGTATGTTGTTCATGCGCCGTCCATCTTTAGCAGTCAGCTCTGTGTTGTCTAGCTACTGAGATGAGGAACCCCACAATGCCATTCAGCCATTCGCCAACAACGAGCCACGCCAAGCACTCCGTTCGGCCGTCAAACATGCAACCCAGCTGTGCTCTGTTGGTCGCTCTGCTGGCACTCCACGCAGCACCGCCCGTTGACGCACGCTTCACGTATCGTGCAAGCGTCCCAAACAGCGCAGAGGTGACGGGCTTCAAGATGATTGGGCACATTGCCGACACCGCCGGCGGCGGTCCACGCAACGCGTTTGGTGCGGCTTTCGAGGCTGCGAAACTCCAGTGGACCCCGGAGCTCTGCGCGCTCGACTCGGACGGCGACGGCCAAACAGACGGCCAGGAGCTCGACGACCCGTGTTGCCAGTGGGTCGAGACTACGAACGAGATCGTGCTCTGGACGACCGGCGTCTCGCACCCTGGAGATGCGAGCTTGACGGCCGACGCGTCGCTCTGGGCGGGCATCGACTGCTCGGCGTCATCCACGACCAGCTCGAGTGCGAATACGACGACTAACGGCAATACCACGACCACCAGCACGACCACCTGCACAGCAGACTCGACGACGAACTCAACAAACGGTGCCGCGGGACCGCTGCCGTCCGTTGTGGGGATGGGTGTCACTGCGCTGCTCTTCGCGGTCACCGTGGCGCTCGTCATCGCGTAATAGACGAGAGAGAGAGAACAAGGAAACCGGACAGTAAGTTACTCAAGCAGTTGATACTAATGATGAATTTACACGTCGAATTTGAAGCTCATTCTGCTTGGGGATTCCTTTGAACAAACACGTTCTCTTCTCTCTCACGCATGAGCACATGAGCTCCCTCCTTTTCGCCACATGCAGCATCTATCTGTTAACGCTAAAGATCAGTCGCAAATAGAAGACGCAGCAGCATTCAATAGATATAGAGCATAGAAATTGAATCCTTCCACGGATTTTCCCTATGGGATTGTGCCCAAAAAGGTTTTCTCTTTCCTTCCTCACTTCCGAATCTGCTCGGCACCACGCAAAGCAACGCCCATAGACAGACTCAAGACCCCGTCCTCACAGCCCATCCACCATGCTCCGATCGCCCACAGCCGCTGTCACCACCACTCTCGCGCTCTGTATCACGCTCTCAGGACTCGCGACCCCCATGGTGTACGCCAAGCCCGAGTTCACCGTGCGCATCCCGAACGGCAAGAACGTCCCCGGTGTCGAAGCGCTCGGTCACGTGAACCCCGAGGGGGGCGGCCCGAACAACCAGTTTGGCAAGGACTTTGACGCTGCGGGCCGCAAGTGGACAACCGCGTTCTGCGAGAAGGACTCGGACGGCGATGGCCAGACGAACGGACAGGAGCTCGGCGATCCGTGCTGCAAATGGAGCTCGACGTCCAAAGTCACGCTCTGGACCACGGGGGTCTCGCATCCGGGCGACAAGTCCAAGACCTCGGACCCGTCGCTCTGGGCGTCCGCCAACTGCTCGTCGTCCTCGGCCTCGGCGAGCACGAGTAACGCGACCACCGCTGGCGACAGTGTCTCGACTCCAGTACCGACGAGCGGTGTAGCTTCGGTCCAGTGTGCAGTAGCGATGGCGCTCGCTGTTGGGGCCATGCTCGCTGTCGCGCTCTGCTGAGCGAATGACGAGAAAGGCTACTGACAGTATCGCTGCGTTCGATGCTACCAATCTTGACTGTGAGAGCGCGAAGACCATGTAGAGAAGTCGCGCGGTGTTTACCTGTTATCTGCTTTGTAGTTGCAAAAGCGAAAGCCGGGAGGGAGCTCCGTTTGATATTTGATATACACCAGCCAACCAACAAGACGCTAATGGTAATGATGCATGGCCTCCTGGCATTCCAGAGACGCAAAGAAAGTGGTCAGTCAGCACCGCCGGAACTTCTTCGAGGTGGGCCAACTCTCTCGCCTTTCTGGATCTGAAATCTTATGATGTTCAGCACACGGGTGGCTGTTAATTCGTATCGTAGAGGTACAGTGGTGCTCTAAAAGCAATCGACTCCCGGTAGTCGGAGTCGGAGTTGGAATGGCATGGTGTCGGAAGATTCATTGCTCCATTCAGCTGATGTCAGTGGAAACCTGGAAAACTGGCAACTGGTGGTGGTGGATGCGATTGATTATCCAAACTAACTGGAGCGATCCGTTTTCTTCTTCCGGCTCAAACTGCCGCCTTCCATGGGCACATCGAGCCTCTAGCAAAAGAAAAGAGCCTTTATCTGAACGGAAGTCCTGAGAGGCTGGTCGCGTCCTGCCTCATTGTTTCTACTTACCCATTGCAACTTCAAAAGATTAGTTGTCGCTACTACGCCATATCTTAACCTGCGCTGAAGCGGACAAGTCCCCTCCAGCAGTGTCACCAGCAAACCCAGGAGCTCGAATCCATTCATCAAGAGCGATGAAGCTCCTTCCAACCAGCAGTTTCAGCAGCTCCAGCACCTCAGGCGCTGTCCTCGCCGTCGCGGCTCTGCAATTCGCCGCTACGCTCCTGAGCACCTCGGCCCTGCAACAGTACATCACGTGCATCCCGAATGGCGCGAACGTCCCAGGTGTCCGTGCTGTCGGGCACACAGACCCAAGTGGGAATGGGAACGGGGCTGTAAACAACTTTGGCGTGGATTTCCGCAGCGCCGGCGACAAGTGGACCGTGGCGCTCTGCAAGAAGGACTCGGACGGTGATGGCCAAACAAATGGTCAGGAGCTCGGCGATCCGTGCTGCCAGTGGACGACGTCACCGAGCTCCAAGCCGCTCTGGGTAACGGGCGTCTCGGACCCGGGCGTGAAGTCCAGGACCTCGAACGCCTCGCGCTGGGCGAACGTCAACTGCTCGGCGACCGCTGCCGCGACGACAAGCGGAGCCACTCCCATTGCTGCGCAGTCGGCAGTCACAACAGCAATGATGGCGTTTGCTACAGGGGCGTTGCTCGCCATTGCGCTTTGGTGAAGAAAGACAAATGATAGAGAATAGGGAATAGCTGCTGACAGTGTCGAGAGCTTAACCTCTTTATGAAAAAAATGTAGCTGACACTCGCCCTTTGGCAATGGGACGTTGCATGAGAAAGGCTTCTAGTCACTGCCCCAAGGCTCTTTCTTGAAGGGCCAACGTCTCTGGCGATCTGATCTGATCGACAGATCAACCGCAATGACGCTATCAAGGAGGATTACAGGCGGGACCTCCTCATCCCCCATTCGCTCCATCTTAACCCCAGGAAGCCCATCCGGTATGCAGCCCTTTGGCTTGCGTTCTGACCAACGCAACGCAACGCAGCTCAACGGGCGACTCGCTCCGATCCGATCCCGCCTTCGGATCTCTCGAAGGGCGAAAATTTGGTGATGGCAAACCTTTTTAGTTCGTATCCACAGTTTCAACGCGGCTATTATGCTGCTGCGCTATTGGACACGTAAGTATCGAGACTCGTTTCGCTTCATGTCCAAGGCCGACAACGACACAGGAGAGGTCGCAACAGTAACAATTGCCATTGATTGACACTCACTCAACAGGAAGGCCATTTCTGAAATGATCACCTATCCAGGATTCGGATAAAAGTCCTGACTCAAACTCTGTCTCTAGGCCACTGATTCCTGCTTACTCGAAAGACTTTATCCCCTTTGGTTGCCTTCGACCTCATAGTGTACCTCCTCAGAAGCCTAGACAGTGCAGAACAGTCCTTTTCGAATTTTGTTGATGAAAAATGTAGCTATCACGCTGAGCGTTAGACAAGAGCAAGAACGGCTCGCTTGCGTTTTCGACGATGTTTCAACGACGGGACGACCATCAGGCGGCGCACCGCCTGTGACAATCCAATCGACCCCAATGACGCTATCAATGAGGATTAGCATATTGCTTGACCTCTATCCCTAATGACGCGATCACCTTCAATTACCGGTATTGTACACCTTCAGGCACAGGAGACCAGCCACAGACCATTTATTCAGGAGCCTGATTGTTAACAAAATACCCATCCATAGGAGCAGTCAGCTGGAGAACCAGAGTGGCCAGTGGGCACCACCGCACTCAAAATCCCATATAATGGATACCTACTTGTCTGACCAACGCCCCCTCCTCCTCGTCCTCAGCTGGTGGATCTGGACACGAAGTCAGAATATTCTCAATGCCTCCAAACTCTATCGGTGCTCTACTTCCCACATCTGGGACTTTCCTTTGGCTAATGACGCTTTGCTGTTAACAAGTGCTGCTGCTGCTCATAGTAGTTAATACCAAGACGTTCTCGCAGGCATGTACCCGATTCTTCACGCTCTCTCTCTCTCTCTCTCTCTCTCTCTCTCTCTCTCTCACTCTCTCTCTCTCTCGACTCACTCGCGAATCCGCCACGTCCAGAGTCAAGGCAGATAGACAGACAAATAGATTCATGTTTCAGTGTACTGCCATGCCAGCGGTGCTGACGGATGGCGATTGCACAGTAATCAGTATTCCTGCCCAATCCTTTCTTTGTTCGTGTCCACAGTTTTCTCCACTTGGCTACTATTATACTCCGACGCCACCGTAGGACACCGCCTCGTAGCACTACAGCCGCGTCGTCTCAACTGCAACACATAACACACAGGTGCTGCTTCGGATCTCTTCTCGTCCTGGCTCAATAGGCTCAAGTCCAGTGCCCCTTCTTCAAGCTAGCATATCCGAATTTGCCTCCCCAGCAGCACCACCAAAACAAACTCCAATCAACCTCCACTCAGCTAGAAAGCATGAAGCTCGCCAGTACCTCCAGTGGAGCTTTCATCATAGCTCTCGCCACTCTGCAACTCGACGCTAACCTCCCAGTCGCATCCGCCAAGCGGCAGTACATCTCACGCATTCCAAACGGCGCTAACGTGCCAGGCGTCCAAGCCGTCGGCCACTCGGATTCAACGGGCGACAGCGGATCTCTGAACACCTTTGGCTCGGACTTCGGACGTGCAGGCGACAAGTGGACTGTAGCTCTTTGTCAAAAGGACTCGGACGGCGACGGCCAGACAAACGGACAGGAACTCGGCGACCCGTGCTGCACGTGGACCTCGTCGAGCGGCAGTGCGCCACAATGGACGACGGGCGTCTCAGACCCGGGCGTCAAGTCCAGCACCTCGGATGCGTCGCTCTGGGCGAGCGCCAACTGCTCGACTGCCGCCGCCGCCGCCTCCACCACAACTACGACGAGTGCTGCAAATGGTAAAGCAGAGTCTGCAGCAGCAGCAGCGATGATGCTCATTGTGGGAGCAGCTCTCGCTGCTGTGCTCTGTTGACGGGAGAATGAGAAGAGAGTACGCGGAAGCACAAAAACTACTTACTGACAGTGCACATTCCGTTTGATGATCCACTCAATACAAGTACTGCGTTGATAGTGTCTCGCTCTCGCTGTCTTTCGAATCCTGATCTGCTTTGGACCTTGCAAACCTCCAGCGCAGCACGACTAGAATCCCGCTAGTATCGGGCGGCGCTCTCTCCAACACAGACGTCTCAGACCCAGGGCTCAGGCTCTCGCCCTCGGATACCTCGTTCTGGGCGAAGTAAAGCATCAGCAACATTGATGATACGTGAACGAGCATGTTTTGTTGCTAGCTAAGCAGATAGCATCGAATCATAGTGCCAGCACCAAATAGCTGGGAGTTTGCTCGAGTGACCGAGTCCCTGAGAATAGCCACATCTCAGGTTGTCTTTTTTAGCTTCAGCATCCCTCTCTGGTTGGCTGGGGAACAACATTGAAAATGGCCAGCACTACTACTGGAACCAAAATGCCCCTCCCTTGCGATGTACCTGCTACCAGCAACTGGATCTGGGCACTACCTCTAATAGTAAAGTCTAGCACCATAGTCGTCTGTACTCTTGGAGCCACAGAGTTGAGTACTAACATATAGCTGGTGAAAAACAAGCACCGACTGACACCCTGAGATGAATTAATGTTTCTCTTGCAACTACGATCTTTTATGAAAAATTGGTCGGCTCCGCTCTGGTGTCGGACGAGAGCTTGCTTTTCGTCCAGTACCGGCGACAACGCGAGTTAACAGGTGACAATAATGGCAGCCGATCTAGTCTGATCCTTGCTCGTTTAACTGACTCACACGCAGGGGAATCATTTCTGAACACGAGCAAATATCCAGGGCTTTGCTACAGTAGTCCTGGCTCAAACGCTCTCTCTCTCTCTCTCTCTCTCTCGTTGGCTTCACTTTTGCAGCCTAAGACAAACGGCTCCGAGACCTCTGTCATTCTCAAATTCGCCTTCGTAAATACCTCGAGCTCTACTACAATCTACTTCCAAAGATGAAGCCCTTCCTCACCAGCTCTAGTGCTCTCATCGCGTCCCTCGCAGTCCTCCAGCTCGCTTCTGAGCTTCCAGTCGCCTCGGCCAAGCCCTCGTTTGTCGCGCGCATTCCGAACGGCGCGAACGTGCCGGATGTCCCCGCTGTGGGCCACGCCGACCCCGAGGGCAGTACTCGGGAAACGAACGCCTTCGGCGACGATTTCGAGAAAGCGGGCAAGAAGTGGACCGTCGCGCTCTGTCAGATGGACTCGGACGGCGACGGCCAGACGAACGGTCAGGAGCTCGGTGATCCGTGCTGTGAGTGGACGGCGGCCGCCCCCATTGTGCGCTGGAGCGACGGCGTCTCGGACCCTGGCGTCAAGACCAAGACCTCGAGCACCACGCTCTTGGCCAGTGTGAACTGCTCGGGAGCGAGCTCCTCCTCAGCAGCAACCTCGCCATCACTCGCAGCCCCGGCGTCAACGCCAGCGGCATTCAAGGTCACAACCAGCTCCAACTCCACCTCTTCATCCTCCTCGTCGTCATCGGCAACGCCTTCCGCCTCGGCAACTAAGGCTCCGACTGCTTCGGCGGCGAATTCGGCCGCGACCAACTCTACCAAATCCACTGTGACGACGCCCAAGCCTACGACTGTCCCGACCGCGACCCCTGCGGCGACGTCGGCTGCACCTGGCTCTTCGCTCGGGTTCGCAGCGGTGACGCTTCTCTCAGCCACCACTCTCGGCGCGATCGCAGCGATCCGAGACTAGCTAACTACCTCCCAGCTCTAGTAGCTGTCTGTGGTTTCCTGGTAGTATCTCATCCCACTCAGCTCATTCAACCACTGCTACTATTACTACTGACTCGAAAATCGTAGCGTAGATAAGACGAGTGCTGTACTAGCTATCCCATCAGTGAGGTGAATAGATGTATCTATGATGATGCTGTTGGAGCCGTGAAGTGAAGTGAGTGAGTAAACGAGTGAGTGGATGGAGAGCTCTTCGTCTGCGTAGACTACCAAGAGAACCTGGAGGTGAATACGAAGACGTTATAAGATCACCCTCACGTGATCACATATCTTCTTTCTCTCTCTCTGCATATAGCATAGAACAAGCCACCCCGTTGTCGTTCGCCTGCCAGAAGCAAAACTCCGCTAAGGACATGAATAGCCTGCCAGCCCCAGGACCGTTGAACATCGTGCGGATGGCTGTTGGCTGTGTGCGCCAAATAGCGACCTGTGCCCTGTGCTTATCCTACTTGCACCTGTTCTCACCAGCCTTCTCATAGACTTAGTACGCCCAGCTTGTTCACAATTCAATTCTCCCAGCGCACCGAACATCCCTGCTGTCCTTTGAGAAAAGACAACTTCGCCTAGCCTGCCGTTCGCCCTCAACATGAAGAACCTCGCGTCGCCCGTTCTGCTGCTCTCCGTCGCCGCCATCCTGATGTCCAACGGCCTCGAACCTGCCCTGGCGCGGCCCGAGTACCGCAGTCGCATCCTGAACGGCTTCAACGTGCCCAACGTGCCAGCAGTAGGCCACACCGACCCCGAAGGCTCGTCTGACAGTTTCAACTCGTTCGGCAAGGCGTTTGATGGCGTGGGCAAAAACTGGACCACGATGCTCTGCCAGGCCGACTCGGGCGGCGATGGTCAGACCAACGGTCAGGAGCTCGGCGACCCGTGCTGCGTCTGGAGCGCATCGTCATCTGGGCCGCAGCGGACCTCGGGGCTCTCAGGCCCGTGCAAATCGAGCTCCACAACCGACGCATCCCAGTGGAGCGACCTCAACTGCACCGCGGCGGTGGCCGAGGCAGAAGCAGGTACCACTGCGTCCTCCAGTCCTCACCGATGATCCACGGCGTCGACTATTCTCGTGATGCTGCTTGGGTTGGCGCTTGGCGCGATCGTAGCAGCAAGAGACTAGCTAATACGTGAGCTAGCTCTTCAATGGAAGACATTGGCCGAAGGTAGAACATATCAATAATCAAATCTTCATTAAGGTACCTCTTCGACCTTCATCAAGCGCTGGAATGACTAGCTACGATGACTTTCGATTTCCTTTCAAATGTTAGTGTTGGGTACTTGGGGTGTCATCTCAATCACACCTGTGGCGATGGGTCCTGACGGCCTGGAGCATGGTGGATAATGCCAGTAGACGCGCGGGCGTTGTTGTTGTTGTTGATGCTGGTGCTCAATGCACCCTGGCTGGACGAGTTCGAGTCCAGGTTCGAGTGCTGGTGATGATGGTGGTGATGGTGATGGTTGCTACCACTCGCACTCGGTGTGAGCGTATGGATACGGTACATCGCGACGAGCATGACGGCCTTCGCGAGGTCGTTCAGGATGAGCGTGAAGAGCGCAAAGTGGTTCGTCTGGCAGCCCGGGTAGGAATTGCCCGCGCCGCCGCAACTTTCGATGGACACGCTGTTCAGGCCGCAAAGCTGATCGTAGAACACGCGGCCCGAGCCCCAGAGGCTCACCCAGATGATGTCCGTCACGATGGAAAAGCCGATCGCGACCAGATGAAGCGGCAGTAGGCGAGGGTTCTTGGACACCCACTTGGGGGTGTAGCACACGAGGCACCAGCGCGCGAGCGCAAAGTTGTACGCCGAGAACGCCACGTACGACAGTTACATGAGTAACCCGCAGCAGAGCTGCACGATGATCAGGCGCGAGATCGTCGATCACCACTTGTCCACTTGGTCTCCGCCATTCTTCACATCATTGCCAACACTGGTCTTGGCCGGTTTCCCGTCCTTGGACTCCTCCATCTTGGTTCAGAATCTGGTGCTAATACTCCACTCCACTCTGCTGTCTTGCTCGCTCACAATTCTATAACAGAATACAACATCACGCTCCATGCCCTCCACATACACTGAATAACGGGTGAAAACTGTCGCTGAAACTTGATTTGAAATTTGTTGTCGTCTATCTTTACGAGCCAGCTCTTTTTTATCCGGCCACCGCGAAATCCTTCATGAGGCGGATCGGGTTCCTCGGTCGGTTCTGGACGCTCTTGCAAATGTCGATGTGCTGCTGCGCGCCGGAAGGCGCAAACCTGCGCTTGCAAGCTGGACAACCCACGAGCGTCGCCTGGTGCTCTTTGAAGCTCAGCACGAGGTTCCGCTTCTCGATCGGCGTGGACTTGGATTTCTTGCGCAGGAAGTTCGCGCCTCGTTGAGTCTTTGCGTACGGCGAGACACTGGCTGTGGGCGTTGTGGACGAAGTCTGCGCCGTTCCTCGTCCCCACGATCCTTCATTCCCAAACACTCGAGGGCAAACAGCTTCGTGCTTTGCGAGCCTGCCTTCCGCAAAACTGCGACCGCAGTACCTACAGGTTTCCGACTCCTGGTAGTATCCGCTACTGCTGCTCTGCTTCGGACGGCTTGGGTTGTTACTATTGCTATTGCTGCGAGTCGAAGAAGTTGCTTCACTCGCAGATCCAACACTGATCTTCCGTCGTGAAGTGGACGATTCGCTGGATCGGGCGGAGCTACTCGATGGAGCAGACGACACGCGCACGAGTAGACGCTCTCTCTTGTGGACCGGACGCTCTTGCGGAGCTTCTCTGTGCTCCAGCTCACGAGTGCTAACACTCAAGGCTTCTTGAGGAACAGTAGAGTGTCGCTGTCGACGCAGCAGCAGCAGGCTATCCTGAATCGATGCGTGAGTAGACAACTCTCTGTAGCTGATCAGCGCACTCGGAGACACTTCGAGTGGCTTTGCTTCCGGGAAAGACGACGCGTAATGCAGTGATCGCAACGTCGAGTCTTCCGACATCAGACAGAGCAGCTCCTCGAACTTCTTGTAGAGATCGGTTTGGTTTTCTCGATGGAACCTCTGCGCGCTGCAGTCCCGGAAATGCGTTTTCACAGCTTCGCCGACGCTCTTTGCTCCACAGAAGGAGCAAAAGAGGAAGTCCTGAGTCTCGGGGGAGAACGAGGCGCGTCTACCGCCGACTGAGGCGGCGCTTGAATAGAACGACGCATTGTTGTAGTGGCTGCTGCTGTTGTCGACCCCACGGCTTGACGAGAAGGAGCTGGAGAACGCGAGCTGCTTCTGTGGCTGGCGCGACACGTAGTTCTCTGGTCTGCAGCGTACCAGAGGATGAGATGAGTGTTAGTGAGCACTCTAACCAATCAAAACGGAGACCAAACTCTATATAAAACAAAGGAAGACACGTACTTTTTCCACGAGGACTCACGCGTGCGTCGGTTGTAGTAGTAGACTCGCCCTTTCGCAGTGTACGCTTCCTGCCACTCGTCTTCGCCCTCGGTCACGGTGCTGAAGTTGCTGAGCGTAAAGTTCGAGCGCTGCATCTGCACTTGGGGACTCGCGAGACTCGAGGCACTGACGTCAAATCGGTTCTCGTCTTTCTCGTCATCTGCGTGCTCTTCGTCTGATTCTTCTTCAACATTGTTGTCGTGGAAGCTCTCTTTATGGTACTGGTCCTCGTCTTCATAGGCTTCGTCTTCGCCTGCTGCAAGAGCCTCGGTGGTGGGTTCGCGTTTCGCGTTTACTACCTCTTCGCCATGCTCATACACACCATCATCGTCGTCGTCATACTCGTCACCCTCATCCTGGCCAAACTCGTGTTCTACTTCGTCTTCATCGTCGTCATCTTCTCGCTGATTCTCGCCTTCATAGCCTTCAGAGACAGCAGAGGATGGAGACGCTGCCGCTTTCGCATCTGCTGGGAATTCGAGCGGCCACCGCGCTTTCATCGCTTCGTGCGCGATATTGTAGTAGTAGGGCTTGCCATCGTCGCCAAAGCTCAGTTTCCACTCGTCTTGACCATCACCATGGCTCTCATCTTGCTCTTCTTCTTTGTACTCCTCCTCATCCTTATCGCTGAGTTCATTCCCAACATCACTGCGACTGCTGTCTCTGCTTCTGCTGTCTCTGCTTCTGCTGTTCAGGATGCTCAGCACCGCGCGTACACTCGCCTCCACGCGGTCCATGCTCTGCTGCGTGGGAGCGGGGGCCACGATCCCTCGCTGCTGCAATTGTGATGGCTCACCATTATTGTCCCCACTCGTCCACTGCATCGAGCGCTCGCTGCGAAACTGAAACGCCAGGAGCTCTTCATCTGTGCTACTATCCTCGTCCTCTTCGTCATCGTATTCTTCTTCTTCTTCGTGGCCGTGGTCGTGATCGCCATCTCTGTATCCATCATCGCTTAGAAACTCCAAGCGACGGTGGGAGCTGCTCGCATCATCGTACTGCTGAGCGAGCTCTTGATACTCGCCTTCTCTATTCTCTTCGTATCCTTCGCCTGCTTTCGCGTCATACGCATCACACGTGTTATACGCACTGCTTGCGAGCGGCACTCTCTCCGTCGACCAGCTGCGGTGCACGAGATCGTCGTCCTCCTCCTCGTCATCATCGTACTCCTCTTCCTCCTCCTCACCGCCGTGTTCGTACTCGCCATCCTTGTCACCAACGCCATACTCGCCGTCGCACAGATCGTCTGCTGTGCGGTGGTCACTCTCTGCTCCACCGCTGCCACCGCTTCTTCCGTCGCTCACACCGACAAAGCGCCAGGACTCGTCATCGCCACCATCATCATCGTTGTCTGCGTCTTCCTGCTCCTCGTGCTCGTCCTCACTCTGCTGCTCTGCGGATGTGAGCTGCATGTCGTGCTCTCCCTTCTCTTCTTTGCCCCCATGGACCGAACTCGGCGCCTCCTCGCCTTCCTCTTCGCTGCGCATCGTCGCCGAGTCCACCGCTGCCTCCACGCCGAGCTCGCCACCGTCCCTCATTTTCGCGCCTCAAATTCGATACAAAAAGGAATGCCTTTTGCAAAAACTCAAACCGATTTCCGCCTTTTTTCCGCAAATGTGTCTGAGTCTGAGTCATAATAGTTTTCAAAATTGATGCTGCATGAATGGAATGGGATTTTTTTTCGGGGGTTATTTTTGTATGCCAGCCTGTTTCGACTCAATTCATTTTGCAACTGGAAATGAATTGTGATCGTGAAGTTTTTGCGATTGAAATTGTACCCCCCCTTCTCCTCTCAGACTTTTGTTTTTCGGCCACTTTTGAATCCTGGTGGTGAGAGTGAGTGTGGCAACCCGCGCGCGCATTGAGCAGACAGAGGAGGCCGGAAGAAGACGCACGCAGGCAGACAGACAGACCAACCGACAGACATGGCGAGCACAGTCGCAGAGTTCGAGATGGCGGTGCTGTGCGCGTTCCAGTACGCGAGCGCGAGCCTGCAGGACCAGCAGGCGCAGGCGCTGAAGCTTCAGGCCGAGACGTTCTGCAACGCCATCAAGGCGAGTGCGGACGGCTGGCGCTACGAGCTAGAGCTCTTTGAGTTCTCCGAGCACCAGGAGGTCAAGTTTTACGCATTGCAGGCGCTGCAGGTGGGCCTTTGCTGATGCTCTGCTGTCTCTGTGATCGATCTATTCTGTATCGCTACGTCATGTGACCGCGTTGCTTTTTGTGTGTGTTTGTGTATGTTCGCTCGCATGTGGCTTTCGTGTTGCACAGGAAGCGCTGGCAAAGGGAGTGGAAGACGCGGTCTCGGCACAGATCCGCACCGAGCTGCTCACGTGGCTGCAGGAGAACGTCTCGTTCGTGGAGAGCAAGGCGCCGTATTTAAAGACGAAGCTCGCGGTCGTGATCACGCTCTTGATCAAGCGCGACTACCCGGACCGATGGCCGACCGCGTTCTCGGAGCTCATGGCGCTTTTACCGAAAGGCGCGTCCATGGTCGAGATGTATTTCCGCATCCTCGTCGCGATCAATGAAGAGATCGTCGAGTTTGACGCGCAGCGATCGCAAGCCGAGGCGAACGCCAACATGCGCATTAAGGACGCGATGCGTGAGAGCTCGTGCATGGCTGACACGTTTGACGCGATCTACAACGTGCTCGTGAACTGCGACGCGAGCGCTGTGATGGTCGAACTCAGCTACAGCGCGTTGGAGACGCTGAAGCGGTACATCAGCTGGGTCGACATTGGACTGATCGTGAACGACCGCATCCTCCCGCTTTTATTTAAGATGCTCCGTGAGAGCGCGGCGCTGCGCTGTCCAGCTGCCAACTGCCTGTTTGAAGTGATCGACAAGGGTATGACTGCTGAGAAGAAGATCGCGCTTTTCCAGCAGCTCAATATCATCGAAGTGATCGGCATGCTCCCGATCCAGGACGACGACGAGTTTGCCGAGGAAGTGGGAGAGGTGATCAACGGCATTGGGCTGGAGCTCGTCGAGTGCATGGATACATTCCGCCACCAGAACAGTGTCGAGCTCTTTGCACTCGCGAGCAATATGCTGCGCCAGCTCATGCCGCTGGTCTGGGACTTGTTTGCACACGAGACCAAGGACGTGTCGGAAGAAGTGTTTGAGATTGTGAACTCAGTTGGGACGCTGATTCGATCGGAGAGTGGCAGTGGCGCTGCCAACAGCAACAAGCCGCCGGTGAACGGCATCGAAGACATTTTCAAGCCGTCCGAGTACATCCCGCAGATCTTCCATGGCATCTACCGCCAGACCCGGTACCCAGAGGAAGACTCGGACTCGGACGCTGCCGAGTTTGAAGAGTACCGCCGCAGTTTGTACAAGATTTACGTGAACATCACGCGCTTGCGACCTCTGGACACGATGGCGTTCCTGACAAACCTCGCACAGCAGCTGCCCATGCAGTTTGGGCAGATCGACCACCGCGACTTGGAGTCGTTCCTGTCGCTGGTCTACCGATTCAAAGAAGGCTTGACAACGCTCAAGACTGCGAGCACTTTTGAAGAACCCAACAGCCCGCTAGTGGAGATGGTGGTTCGCATCCATAGCAACATGATCGGCGCGTCGACTGTCCCAGGCGCGGCCCCATTCCACCCATCAGTGCTGCTGACGTACTACGACCTGACTGTACGCTACAGCAAGGTGCTGCAGAACCAGAATGCGTTGATTCCAGCAGTGCTGGAGATGATGTTTGGACCAAACGGACTCACAAACAGCCATGCGAACGTGCGGTCGCGTGTGTGCTACTTGTGCTTGCGACTCATCAAGACGATCGGGGGCTCGGTGCATCCGCACGTCTCAAACATTCTCCAGGCGCTCGGACCTCGTCTAGTGGTGCCAGACGACGCAAAAGCGCTCGCGAAGAAGAACGATCCGTCTTTCCTGCCGCCCGACGACCAGTTGTACCTCTTTGAGCTTGCCGGGCAAGTAATTGCGTCGCTGGTGTCGTCGTCCACGCCGGACATGGCAGAGATCAAGTACCAGTACATCAAGGCTGTGCTGGAACCGTTGCTTCAGGCACTTGATGCAACGCTCACTGCGTTCCAGAATCGCACGAGAACAGAGGAGTACGTTGGCGATCGCTCGGCGTCTTTGCTGAACGCGATTGCACATGTTCTCAAGGCTTTCCGGGGCTCGAACTGCATGTTGCACCACCAGGAGACATTCACCCAGGTGCTCACGGCAGCGACGTGCGTCTTGCGCGTGCTGCCTCGCCACCCAAGCGTACGCTCTAAGGTTGTGTTCACACTGCACCGCCTGATCACCGTTCTCGACAGTGAGCATTTGTTGGGCAACGTCTCGGAGACGCTGCAGCACCTGATGGTGTGCTGTGAGGCGTCCGATGTGATTGAGGTCGTGCAGCTCCTGGACCAGCTGATTATCAAGTACAAGGAATTGCTGTTCCCGTTCTTTGAGGAGACGACGATGGTGTTTGTGCAGCACTTGTGCTCGCTGATGCCGCCGCGCAATGCGTCGGGGGACAGCGAGACGAAAGACGCGACGCAGCTGGAGCGAGAGCACATCCAGAAGTACATGTTCGCGTTCTTCCTGCATCTCGTGATGCACAACCTGGATGGCGTGTTTGTATGCCAGCGGAATGTCGGCCAGCTGGAGAGCGTGTTGCGTCTCGTGCTCGAAGGGTGCGCGCAGGTGACGGATGCGAACACAAACCGCGCCTGTTTCACGATTGTGCATGAGATCGCCGCACGATGGTTGCTCGGCACGCCCGCACCAGGGAGCCCGGACGTGAAGCTCTCGCCCGAGGGGAAAGCCGTGTTCACGCAGTTCGTCGTGCAGAACTTCACAGCGGCGATGTTCGAGATCACGAAGCGCTTCCACTTCGACGTGAACGACATGCAAAGTACTTCGGCGATGAAGGAGATCGCGATCTTCCAGGAAGTGCTCGTAAAGGCGCTCGGCAGTGAGTACACCCGCTATCTGGCCGACGTGTATCTGCCGTCGATCGGCTGCCCCGCAGAGCTCGCCACGTCATACGCAGAGCAAGTCGCGACAGGAGACCGCAAAGTGATCCAGGACGCGTTCAAGGCGCTGGTGAGCCGAATGTGACAAGAAATGCGTGCGTGAATGCAGAGAACACGGTGACGGCTCATTTTGTGCTCCTAGAGTTGACATGCTTTGTGGGACTTTGGTTTGCTCCCAGAAGACGAGAAAGTGACGCGCTTGGTCGCCAGAGAAATTTAGTAGTTGCAGGGAAAGATGGAGACGGTAGGACGTAGAGGGTTAAGGTAGGAGATAGACTTTTGAACGGAGACACGAAAGCATTGGCGTGGAGATTTATGTTCGAGCTCACATCGCATTTGTCCCGGTTGGATTGTGTGGCGCCGAACTGGTGCTGGCGCTTCAAATGTGTTGTCAAACTATCAAGGCGAGTATAAAATATAAGAGTCTCGACTGAACTACTCAAAGGTGAGAGTCGTTTCTGAACAAGCAATTTGCGAACCGAATTGAAGTGCACTTGACTTCGTCGCCTTGGCCGCAATCGCATTTCCGCATTCGCAAGGTTCAAGTGCAAGAGAGAGAGAGAAGCACCCGCCCGTGAGCCTAGCGCACGCACGAGTGACATGGGGATCCTCGGGCGCGTGGCGTTCTTCTGCGCGCTCTTCACGCTCCAGTGCTGCGTCTCCGTGCTCGGCAACATCTCACGCGACACGATCTTCCTGCGCAGCTACAAGGCGTCGAGCGTCGCAGCGCTGACGCTGCTGCTCTCGTTCACGACCGCGTACGCGCTCACAAGCGTCAACCAGCTGCTCACGAAGCTCGCGCAGCAGAGCGCACCGTCGAGCGTGCTCTATGCGATCTCTCCGGCAGGGCTCGCGCTGGGGCTACTCACGCTCGCGATCACATCGCTCTGCGTACCGCTCCTGGCGCGCGGTATCTCGGTCGCGATCTACATCTGGCTCGAGATTTCGGCGCAGCTGTTGAACCAGCAGTTCTGGGATCTTTGCGCGAAGGCGTTTGACGTTTCGCAGTCGAAAAAATACTTTGGGTACGAGTCGTGAAAGAGGGATCCTGTTATGTACTGCGTTGCGTGTGATTTGGTTGCAATGGAGACTGATGATGCTCTATTCTGCCCGCAGGTTCATTACGTTTGGCACGACGTTTGGGAGTCTGATCGCGAGTTTTATTGTCTTGCCGGTGTTGCAGAAGCGCACGCTGCCGACCGAGTACAACCTGATCGTCGGCGCCGTGCTGCAAATGTTCGTTGCTGGTGTGTTGTACCTCACAGCGGAGACGTTTGCACCAACGACAGCAGTTGGAGCAACTACTCAAAAGTCCGGAAAGAAAGCGAGTGGTGGCAACACAAAGGACAAAGTGAATAAAGACGGCAGCGCCAAGCCTGCAATCGACCAGAACGCATCCTCTGCGATCATCTTGGAGATCCAGGGACGCAACTACCTGAAGCACATCTGCTTCTTCGACATGCTTGCGACTGTGGTTCGTGTGCTCGTGGACAACACGACACTCTCGGTGCTGTCACTCCAAGAGGAGGATCAAGTGAAGGCGTCGCTGACAAAGATCAACGCGGTGCAGAGCTTCCTGATGATCCCCATGCAGCTCGCGTCGGGTCCATTTTTCACGCGTTTCGGCGTCATGTACGGCATCAGCATGCTCCCAGTGTCCGTTTTCCTCTTTGGGGCATCCACCTACGCTTCGAATGTACGTGCTCACATCGGTACTTTTTTGTGGAAAAAAGACTATCCATGAGGGAGAATGACGCCATGTGATTGACCAACTGTACCTGTTTTGTGCTATATTTTTCTTGGATCAGTCGGTCTACTCCCTAGTCTTTACCCGCGCGCTGTACAATGCGATCTCCTTGTCAATCTTCAATCCAGCACGAGAGCTGCTGTGGCTGCCATTCAACGCAAGCGAGCGATCGCGCTTCAAGAGCTTCGTGTGCGGTCCATTTCGATCGCTCTCGCGAATTTTTGGAGCAGTTTTGTCGATGTTTTTGACGGCAGAGGTCGTCGCACGATTCTTGGGGTCGTCTTCAATGAGGTATGCCTGTCTATAAACCTTGGATTCCTGGATAGTGTACTTATTTACCACTCGTGGATTTCCAATTGTTGTGTGTAGTGTCATTATGACTGCAGCTGCTATCGCATGGTTTATTGACGCATTGGCAGCTCGCCAGTCATACGCTGCCGAGTTTTATTCATCTCTCCGCCAAGGATACTTGGACTTGACGTCTCCGCTTGTTGACTTCACGCCAGATCAGGTACGTTAGCTGGACTCATTGAACCAGAGTGCTTGCGTTTTTTTTTACTAAGCACGTCACATCTTCTTGTGGGCAGATCGTGCTGGTGAAAGAAACTCTGGTTTCCGGCGCGCAGAATCAAGTCAACTATGTATTGAGCTCTTTGTCGCATGAGCACATAGGACTCTTCTCGCAAGTAAGCAATCCATTCATGCTCAATCTTGGACCACTCTGATGCAGTTCTCTGATGAGTGCTCTCGGTGTGTAGGAACTACGAGCGCTGTTTTACAAGAAAAATCGTGATGGTGTTTCAATGACTCCACTGCACACCAAGCTGCGACTGGTCAGTTTGCACACTGCAGCAAAGCGCCAGTTCGTGCTTCATGCTCAGGAATCCTATTTCCTGCCTGACTCAAGCACGTTTCCGTCCGGCATTTTCAACACGATGGATCTGATGATGATGATCAAGGATAAACCGCTGGCTATTCCCCGTCAGTTGAGGGTTGCTGCGATTCTCGCGTGCGGCTACGAGAAGTTTAATGCAGATGCAGAAAAGTGTTCCCAGATGCTGAGCAAACTTGTCCAGAGCATCGACGAAGACAAATCTGTGGTGGTGTGTGCTGCTGTAGCGCTGCTGCGTCTATCGGACTGGATGGATGAGGAAGCCAACGTGGTTCTCCAGCGACTGCTTCACGAAGAAAAGGTTTGTCCAGTGTGTACACACAATTTCTGAGTGCAAAAGTTCCTGTACTAACTCTCCTGGTGCTGGCTTGCAAATAGGCATCAGAATCTCGGGTGGTGTGTTTGAAGATTGTCGGAAAAGAACTCCCAGAACTCCTTGGCGATGGATTCCTGGTCTACTTACTGCACCATTCGTCGCCTCAAATCGTCCAAGCAGCGGTTGAATCGTGCTCTCACAGCTCGCGGAACTCACGGATGCTGATCCCAGCGCTTGTGAAACATCTGTCTAATTCTACATTGCGGACCCAAGTCGTAGCCGCACTCAAGTGGTTCGATCCAGTCGCTCTTTGGGCAACGCTTTCCCAGTATACGGAGTCTGTCGTTCGGTTTCCCGAGAGAGCCATCGCGAACATCAAAACGAGCAGCATGGAGCAGAAGCGAGAGGCACTGGCTGGCGCGATGAAGGTTCTCGAAACGAGCAACTTTCCACTGGAAGACAAACTCAGTTTGCTTTTGTCGCTCATTGACACACTGATTGTGTCGCCAACGATTTCGCGAGAGCCGAGTGACGATTCCGACTCAGCCAACCTTGATATCCTGCACCAGCTATTTAGCAAAGATGCAGTGGTGGAAGAGTTGGTGGTGGACGCCCTACTGACTTTGGTAGGGAGCTTGCTTTATTTGGTGCATCCAACACATGTCATGCTAACTTCGATCTTGTTCAATTTTGATTTTCCAGATATCTACAACCGATGAAAAGGTCATGCACACGCACTCCCAAGCCATGAGCTCGATTCACCATGCGCTGAATATCAAGATCAGACAAGTTTACGAGATGCGCCAGGTATTGAAGCTTTTCAACGAGATTTGTCCGCGCACTGCAACCAACATCGAAGAAACGTCACCGCTTCTTCTGCAGCACGTTGAACACAGTTTGCACGATACCCAGCGCCTTTTGCTGAAACTTCTCTCGACTGGCTTTCCGAAAGAGTTTAACGTCGCTGTAATCCTGGAGGGGTTGCAGTCCGATGCACCGCAAGTACTTTCAGCAATCCAGGTTGGTTTGGTATCCTGCTTTGAAGTCATGTGAACAGAGCTGATGGGTTCATGTTTTTGAGCAGGAAGTCTTGGAAAGCCTGCTGCCTTCAGCATACAAGAATTTGGTTCTCCCACTGCTATTCCCCCAGAACTCGTCCACGAAATCTACGGCAAAGGCAGGCTTGCATGAAAGGAGTCCCATTTTTCTGGTCAACAATGTGCACTAATCGTTTCATGTTGTTGTAGATGGAGCGGGACGTCAGAGAGTTTTTCGCTGGAAAGAATGGCGTCGACATTCTCCTTGATGTGCTTCAGCATCCAAAACCGCATGCCGAGCTGTCCTCGCTCGCTCTCCAGTATTTTCTACACATTGCTGCGGATCATGCTGAGTGCTTAGATGCCACGATGAAGGCACAGTTCGAAACAAGTATCCTGCCTCAGCTGGTGGGCAACGAGTTGACAAAGGAATTGCTCGTTGAAACCTATCATAGGTACGCGAAGTTGTTTTTTTTCAGATTTATCCTACCACCCTCATCTAATGCTAACAGCCTGTTCTTGCAGTCGTCCTGAGGTACTCTCGTACGAATGTGTCCCAATGATCAAGGAGTGTGATCCTCCGCTGATCTCCAGGATTGCGGTAAGCGTTTAACCTACTTATTCAAATATGTGCAGTTGGAAAGTGTGAATGTATGACTCATATTTGTGGCTGCACCGTGCAGATCGCGAACTGTTTACGCTACTCGTCGCTCTTTGAGAACGTGTGTGCGATCGGGATCTTGGGAGTTCTATCGCATCATTTCGTCCCGATCAAAGTCAGCAAAGGCGAAACTTTTGCGAGGGAGGGCGATCTTGGTAAGCTGGCTGTGTGTACAAGTAGTTCGTAACAAGGGTCAACTAACGACTGCCAACTGCAATTTCTTACTGTGATAATCAGCTGGCGCCATGTATGTTGTTGCGTCCGGGACCGTTCAGCTCCACAAAGAGCGCCGAATCCTTGCGGAGCTTGGATACGGAGCGTGCATCGGACAAGCAGCGCTGCTCATGCACAACCTTCACGCTGGGAAGCATGTTGCATCTGTGACAGCACTGACCGATTGCATCCTGCTGAGTGTTTCGAGAGATGACTTGGACGCACTGATGAAGGAAACTCCGCGCGTATCTCGAGGAGTGCTGAATGCTGTCGCATCGTCCTTACGCTGGTTATATTTTGAGGTAAGGTCGTCTCTGGAAAGTCTGCTTGTCAAAGTGCTCATCTAACCTGACGATTTCGGTCCGTTTGTTTGTAAAAGCCACTGCACGCAATTGCTCAATCTGGCAGCCTTCCACGTCGAGACCGAACAATGTCACTCAACGCTACAGCAGCGTATCCGAATTCCGAAGGAGATCACCCGATGCTGAAAGCAACTCAATCACTGACCTCCGATCTGAGGGCGGCTCTGTCTGTCGACCGTGCAGCCAAGTCATTCTTGTACAACATTGGACGCTCACGCACTTCGGAATCAGGAGCTCCGATGTCTGCACCAAGTGGAAGAGCACGCAACCTAAGCTTCCAGGGATCGCCGTCCAGATCCATACCCAACATCAAATCGGATAGCTTTCCGTCGCGCGGCATGTTTGGTCTCTCGGATGGCTCCGACTACACCAATTTCGAGAAGTGCATCTGTCTGAAGGGATCTCAGCTGATGAAGAACCTAGACGATGACAAGGTGTCTTTGGTTGCTCAGCTTTCCCGCGTGACCTCTCTCAACCACGGCGACGCCCTGTTCGTTGATGGCACTGCTGCAGACAGCACCTACGTCATTATCGATGGCACAGTCTCCATCACACAGCAGCTGCCCAGTGGCCAAGCCACAATCGAGTTGCATGACGGAGATTGCTTTGGTGAAGAGGTGAGTGCCCTCTTCGGTTTGTCTTCTTCTTATCTAGTGTTAACTCATCCTTCATGCCTTTTTCTTCGTGTCACAGTCATTCGTTCCGAACACGAGTCTCCATGGAAACGCCGTGGCAGTTGGTCGCGTAACGCTGTTCGAGATCCCGACGAAGGATCTAGTCGACTTGAGCGAGCAGCATCACGACATCATGCACGTCATTCTGGCGTGGATGGCGCAGAAGCTTGCGAACTCAACAGAGAAGATGGTCGCGCCGATGCTGTCGCCCATCAACACGACGATGCGAGCGACGACGTTTTGGGAGTCGGAAGAAGAGTCCACGTCTCCGCTGTCCGGTCAAACGCGACCTCGAAAAACAAAGTCGCGCGCCGAGACAGACTAATCCAGGTGACAGCAATTGAGTTTGTGTGTGACATACTATGCTGGCAACTCCCCCTTGATAACGCACTGATTTTCATAAAACAAGATTCCGATTCCGATGTTAACCAGTTGCAGGTGAAACAAAAAACTACCCTTCACTCGGCTCTACAAAACTACAACGTGCCGCTTTGAAAGAGATGCAGCTCTTCATAGACTGGCAGCATTGTGACAAAGTACTGAAGCAACTCTAGCGAGGCGCTGTCGTCCGAAGGTGAATCCTCATGCTGCGTGCATCCAGCCAGCTCGACGCTTGCTCCGCTGACCGTTTGCAGGATGCGACTTGCGATGGTAAACCTTCCGCCTGCCTTTGAAGAATCGCTGTTAGAGGATCCGTCATCTAGTGGGTGGGAGCTTGCACTCGACGCCTGTGCATGATGAGACTGCGGCGGGGCGTCGTCAGCTTTGTCCGCAGCGAGTAAGCACAGATAGTGATCGTCAATTACCTCAATCGAGATCTGCCACGCTTCCTCATGCGTCTGCCCCGAGCCACTTTCTTCAGCGACCGCGATCGACTCGACTGTGACTATAGGTTGATGCTGAGCGTTCAGGTTGGGCTGAAGTAAGCGGCGCGTGATCGAGCAGGATTCGCTTCCGTGAGCTATCATCGATTCTTGCACGATCGGAACGAATGTGCGCAGAATGTCGTCGCGCTGCACTGAATGCCACAGCTTGAAAGCGATATCTTTCGCAGACGTGCCGATGGGGAGCTGCCGCTCACAGTGGAATGCAAGAAGCGAGTTGTTGCTGGTCGTGCCGATGTTCCACCCTCTCGAGTTGTGGCGCCGCTGAAACTGCGAGCCTCGATTCCCAAACTCCATGAGCAAATCGGCAGCGTTTTTGGAAGACGATCGAACAGCGTCTTCAATCCGCTGCGTCATCAGCACGCGCGAAAACTTTTCGTGCTCACTGACCTCTCGCCATTCGTCGAGGTACTTCAGATCTGGAACGGTCGTGGAGTGCGAATCGGAGCCATCTTTCGCAAGAGTTGCAGCGAAATCAAAGAGCGGAGCAGACACCATCAGGCTTCGAACGCTCTGGAGCCAGCGTTTGTGGTCGCTCAGCTTCTTTTCCAGAAACGCTACGAGGCGTTTCATTCGGAAGCGGTGGTGACCCGTGCTTCTGTTCTCCTCGGTGGATGGGAGGCCGGGTGTGTCGAATTTCGTGTGAAGCAGTGCGAGTTTCTGGTGCAGCGTGTTGATCTCCGTTGAGAATACCATGCTCTCGTCCTTCTGACGCTTTCGGCACCGCTTGGAGGCTTCTTTCAGCTGCTGCCGCCGCCTCACATCCGCGTGATCCAGCGCACTAGTGCTGCTACGGTACGAATGTTCACTGGCCGCTGCGGACCCACGCAACTGCGAGCTCGAGCTTCCTGTTTGTGACAGTGTTCCTGTTGATGTTTCGTTGTTCAAGAAGTCGTCGAGACATTCATCTGCGTTCTGGGAGTAGGGATCGCGTTCACCGACGGCTTTCCGCTTTCGCTCTCCTGCAGCTGCAGTTGATCTCATCCGCGCCTGTCTTTGCAGACCAGCAGCCTCTTGGTCGTCAGGTGGCGGCATGTTCGGATCGCTGGGCCCTGCTTGCGCCGCCGCAGAAGCAACCGAAGCTCGGTCTGCCAGTGGAGAAAAGAGCGGCTGCTGTGCTTCAGGTGAGCTTTCTTCCACCTGCGTGTCGTCCGCATCTAAAGAGTCATTCTCGTCCACCAGATCTTGCATGCGTAACATTGCCCAAAGCGAAGCAAAGTGGACTCCGGCACAAATTCAACAATGACAGCAGTGTGACTCACGGCGCACTCACCCATCTGAGAGATCTGTGAGAGGGCGGGTGATGGTGATGTGTTACAGCCGTTGGTTGGCTGCTGACTGATGTGTTCTTTTTTAAAGGCTTAAATAATGCGCCTCTCGGAATTTTTTTTCCCGCTATTATCAGAAAATTTGTCAACTTGAGAGCGCGGAACCAGTGAATTCACACTGATGAATCGCGGCGACGTGCGTTAGCAAGACGATCACGTCTAACAGCCCCAGGCAGGCTGCCAAGCTACGGTTGTTTCGCTGTGGCCCTTTTCGCAGCCGCCACCCCTGTCAGCACGGAGACAGGGCGGCAACAGCGCTACGCTGTTTGAGAGCTGCAACCAACGAGAGCTAGTCATTGAAGTCAAGCTCGATTTAAGACCAAGACGCCCCAGGTACTTTCGTTTCTGTATAGCTGGTTAATTCGGCGCGGATCGCCGGGGATCTAAAACTCAGGTCCAGCTACTCGGATCAATAGAGCCCCAGCGACGATTACCACTGCGAGAAAGCGACCGGCTGACTGGAGCTTAAAACATCGGAAAATACGGCCGCCGTCCGCGTGGGAGTGGAGAGGTACATTGTCAGCGCCAGCGCATGTGGTCAATAATGGGCAAAGTAATTTCTGAAACTGAGTCTTCTCAAGGTGGTGTAGTCACCACACAGTCAGTAAATAGTTTGAAGTAGGTTGAGAACATGTGTGTAGTTTCTCAAGCGTGATGGGACGAGCACTGAGGTGCCGAGAGAGTACAATAATGGGCTGAACGGAACGATGTCACCTAGCGCTTTGACAAAACTAAAACTTTGATGGTGGTTCCAACCAAACAGTAAACGACAAACCTGGAGTTTCAGTTTCGTGGCCCTCCAACAGCATGGTGAGATAGTATGAAAGTAGGCCAAGCATGTTTGACAACGTGGGAAAAATATTTTCGTAGGTGCGACACTTGTGGAATTGTCTACCTACCGCAGTCTTTACTTGCTCCAGATACTTCGGAAGTGTGACGCAGCCAACCATGGGAAAATAACATCCGAACGCCGATCGTGATGCACACGACAACTCGATCTCTAGTATTACTTAGTACTTGGGAAGATGAACGTCTTAACTCAGTTTCAGGATGCACATGGCAACTAGATCTCTTGTTGTCGTGTGCATCGCGATCGCTGTAGGCACTACGACCAGACATCTGAAATTCCGACATCTGAACTGAGTTAGAATTAATCTTCCCTAGCACGAAGTACGCTGGAGATTAACACGAACTCGAGACTAGGGAGTTTCGACTTCACCTTCCTATGTGAGTGCGTTGCTTTGTGCCAGGCAGAGGTGGCGAGGCGCGTGGGTACTGACCTGACGAGAATGGCGCGCTCTATTGCTTTAGTGTGCGGTAAAATCTGTGGAGAGCGGACGCTCTCTATTTCATCTGATGAAATGACCACAAATAAAGTGGGCAATATGTGTTCGCAATGTGTGTTGCTTTCTACTGATCCAGTACTCGCAAACTTGGATTTGCGTACAAAACTGCATGAAGCAGCGTTTCGTTACAATTTTGTTTGCAGCGTGAAAATATTGGAATCAATTTTTCGCCATTTGAAAATGGAGGTCGAACAACCCCATTGCTCTCAGTAGCCTGAGAGCAGCAATAGAGACATTGTGAAGCTGTTACGGGATGAAGCTTCGTGAAAATAAGATTTTATTACTTGTATCATCCGGTTAGTCCTAGCGAAGGGGGCGATAAACACTACTGGGAGTGAGCTGCATAGAATGCATTTCGAATTGCATCTAAACAGCATTCCAATCTCTCTTTCTCTGACCAAACAAATCGCCTTCATCATACCTGCAACGCTTATAGACCTCTTGACTAACAGCATGGTCGGCGAACAAGATGTGTGATGTTATATACGTAAACATGTGAGCCAACAAATATGCTCAAGCTGGCAGCTGAATAGCCGCAATTTTAATCCCGCCACTTCAGTGCACATCGAGGTGCAAATGCAGGATGAACTTGATGGATGTTGCTTCCATCCTAATGTGTTTTCCTGGGTCGAGAATGTGAATTTATCAGGAACGCGCGCAGATATCACCTCCAAGATGTCGGTTTCATTCGTACTTTAACGAGTGGATAGGGTACAACCCAGCATTGACCTTGATCGCATTCGACCATTGAAGATGGCGCTGCTCGCAGACGTGCATACGCTGATGCTGAAGCTGCAGCTGCAGCGCAGCGACACGAGCGACGGTGGCGACGCGCCGCAGAGAGCAGCGCAGAGTCCGGAGCGCCTCTCACCGGAGCTGGAGCGCGTGAAGCAGGCGCTTCTGCGCAAGTACGAGGTGTCGCGTGACGCGCGCTGGCTCGTAGTGCTCTGTCACGTCGCAGAGCAGTTTGTCGCGCGGCTCGTTGTACCTACTGCTGCTGAGC
The DNA here is from genome assembly GCA_023335535.1 of Globisporangium spinosum. Taxonomy (NCBI): domain Eukaryota; phylum Oomycota; class Peronosporomycetes; order Pythiales; family Pythiaceae; genus Globisporangium; species Globisporangium spinosum. Next base: position 26,445 of record JAADVN010000075.1, read on the forward strand.
AACACGATGCAGCGCCATCCGCAGATGAGCGTGTGGGCTGCGGCAAGTGCGTGTTTCTTCTCGAGAATGCGATCACCAGTTCGCTGAGCCTGCTCAAGCGGATGAGTCAGCACGCACGTGGTGACGACGACGACGACAACAGCTACGAAGACGATGACTCGACCACGACTGCGATGGACAACGATGCTGGATTTGGGAAAGATCGCCACAACCAGAGTCGAGATGCAGCGACTGGCTCCAAGCTGCCGCTTTGCAATGCGTATCACCGTCTATTTGAGAGCGTTCTGTGTGTTTTTGACAGCGATAATGAAAGCGGCACCGACAGCAGGAGCACTGCAGCTGTGATCCTGAGTCGTCTCGGTCTGGTCCTGGCGATCTGCTGGCTCGCAACGGACCGCCATGCGCTTCTACAGAACGCGATCGAGCTGCTTGCCATTGCTGCTGAATGCTGTGAAAGGTACCGTGACACACAGCCAAGCGCGAAGGGGCCGCTGTTCCTGCTGGGCGTGTTCCAGTTGGTCGAGAAGCGAGACCACAAGCAAGCGCTGCACTACTTTCGCTCAGCCGCCATACAGACCGCAACTACACCCACCATCTCCGTCACAATAGAAAGCGACGGCGCGTTCCACTACTGGTATGGCGTTGCGCTCTTCAAGAATGGACTCGTCCGCGAAGCCACCGACCAGCTCCAGTGGTGTCTCCGCTGCAATTACGAACCTGTCGCGAGTCTCAACCTGTCAGCGCTCGTTCATTTGAGAGGGTCTAGTAATGCCAACAACAGCAGCAAACAAAGCGGAGACTTCCACGCGGCGTCTTTGGATCTGCAGCGCGCGCTCGAGATCGACTTCCTCGAGTCTGTGACGATGTTCAACTACGCGGCGCTTCTCGGCGCGATGCGCAACTTTACGGCGCAACAACAGATGCTCGAGTACTACCGGGAGGCGATGCATCCGAACGGGAGCATCGCGATGGAGAGAAAGCGAGCACGCAATGGGACCCCCAAGGGGAAGCGAGACCGAGGCGCCACCAGGGATCGGGACGGAATGCCTTCTAATGGCACTTTGCTGTTGTTCACGAAGCCTCAGATCGCTGCATTGTTTACCTCAAATGAGTCGCATGTGAAGCAATCGATGGTCAGAAGCCAGTTGGCATATGCGGCGATGGAAAACGGTACGATGATGGATCTCTTTTATGAACAATTGCGGCCGAGAAGCCTGTGCTCTTCTAGCTTACATGTGTTCCCTTGGTGTTCAAATTCATAGGCGACTGGCAACTTTCCAAGCAATGTTTTGAAGAATTGCTGGCTTCAAAGAGCTCAGTGGGCAGGCAGACAGAGGTGTATCGAGACTACATTTACGTGCTTTTGCAGGTAAGAAAGCCGCTCATTTCCAATTCTGAATGGCTCTTCGACAACTCAGTTCTAATCCAAATTGTGGACTCCTGACATTCCTGCACAGAGCAATCTCCACTCGCTCGCGCTTGAAAAGTGCGACCGCGTCATCGCAGCTACGAGAGAGAGCGCTGAATCTGTGGCTGATGCGGCTCTGCTGCTGATTCATCTCTACCGAGCCGACGCCTTGCTGAGTCTCGAGCGCGTGGACGAGTGCAAACAGTATCTCAAGCAGGTCGTCAAGCCGAAGATCCTACCGCTACTGCCTTCCCAACCAGCAGCTCAAGCACAACGACAACAGCGTTCAAAGAGAACCAAGCTCGAGATCCCTACCGATCGGAGTGGCTCTAGTGAAGTCCTGGCGTGTCACACCCAGCTGATCAACAACCTGGCTGTCGTCACCGCTTGCCAGAACGACAATGGCGGCGGTGGTGGTGTCGACATTGCGATCTCGATGCTTCGTGACGGGATCCAGCTGTACCCTCACGCGCTGAGCCTCAAGTTCAATCTGGTACTGCTGCTGTGGCGAAAAGAACAGCGAGAAGCCGCGTGCTCGATCTGGTTTGAAGCCCGTGGCTGGAGTCTCTGCATGGACACGAGCGACTTGGGCGACGACAAAAGGGCGATCGAGATGGTGTCGGACGCAGAGGAGGCAGCAATCCTGGCAGCGGCGAGTCCGCATCCGCAGGTCTCAGAGCACGTCCGCAGTGGTAGTGGCGGCGATGGCGAAGAGGACAATGGTGATGGTGTCTCCAGACAGCAGCTTTTGTATCTCGACGCGCTCGTTCTGAACCACTGGGGCAAAATCCAGAGCTCGAGGGTGATCCAGACCTCTGTGAACTACATCCAGTACCTCGACAGCCTCACGGTCACTGCCACCAACACGCGGAGCAGTGCTGCCAAAAACAGAACCAACACCAACAGCGAGCAGCTTTAATAGCTTTAATTAGCCAGCCAACGCGCTCTCACGAGAAGCGGACTCCCACACCATGCGGAGGCAGCAGCGTCAGGCGTGAACCCCTCACTCATCAAGGCATTGAAAATCTCATAGCTATCAAACCAGAAGAGAAGAGATGCACACAACAACAACAACAACAACAAAGGCACTCGTAGCGATGATTCTCTCGCTCTACTCCCTCGCCCTCGCAGTCACGGTCACGATGGTCGCGAGCTACGAGCAGTATCGGTATCGGCTACCGAATGGCTCAAACGTGCCGAACGCGCGCGCTGTGGGCCACAATTTAGTGGACAGCGGCGCCGGCAAGAACGTGTTTGGCTTTGATTTTATGGACATTGGGTCAACTGAGAATATGTGTGTGTGGGAACTGTATTGCGCGATGCTAATTTGGCTGATACGGCGTGTACGAAGAATCGCCGCACTTTGACAACGCCATCAGCTGGATCGTCGACGTCTGCTTGCTGGGATTGGAGTAGGTCAGCAGGATGGCTTCAGTTGTGACGTACTCCTTTAATTTTTCTCTTGCTTCTCTCTCTCTCTCTCTCTCTCTCCCTTGCTATTCCTCTCGAGTTGGCTTCGTATCCTGCATTTCATTTGCACACTCGTTATTGCAAAACAAATACAGAAACAAAAAACAGAATGCGAAATTGGGTGGTGTGCATGCGAACGTTGTGTGCAGAAGTTCTCTAGCACAAAAGAACGAGCGCTCATTCAGAGAACTGCTAATAGCCAACAGTGAGATCCACTGCTTGCTCCATTCATAACAACACTTGTATATTCGCTTCTCCGTTGAGGGAAGACTCTAGAGCGGAGGTGAAGTCTTGGATCCAAAGTTCTCATGAGAGATCGATCGGTCATTCGTCCAGCTCAGACGACATTCGAGCAACTTTCGTACAACACTCCTGATCCAAGTATTTGTACCCCCCCTCCCCGACTTCCCATTCATCATCATCATCATTCGTGACTCTCCTGATCTTCAAATAGAAAAAAGCGAGAGATGCGGAAGACCGCGGCGACGACGGCGCTGCTCGCGCTGGTGGCGTGTGCGTTCCTCGTGGACACGGCGCTTGGCGTGATTCCCACGGGCCAAGTGGCGTTCCAGCTGCTGTCACAGAAGCCGCAGTTTGCGGGGCTCTACTGTGCGCCGTCGCGGAACTCGGGCTGGGGCGTGCCGCTCCCCAAGTCGCACAACTCGCGCTGGAAGCACATCCGCCTGCTCAGCGAGAAGCAGCCGGCGAACGCGGACGGCTGTGTACCGTACACGCTCTCCTCACTCTTGCAGCGGCATCTTGAGCCTGCAGCTGACCCTCATACAGCACACGCAACGCAGCACACGGCGACGCTGAGCCAGAAGACGAAGGCGAATCTCACAACGCTCGTGGTGGCGGACCGCGGCAACTGCTCGTTCCTGCAGAAGGCGCTGCTGGCGCAGGCGTCCGGCGCCAAGGGGCTCGTAATTAGAGGCACGCGCAGAGCCGCGTACGAAGCGATCGTCGCGGCGAACAACGGCTCGAGCACCAACACCACAGCCACAGACAGTACAGAAGAGGAGCGACTGCCATTCGACTACGACTGCTCTCGTGGCGAGAGCTACGTAGCGTCGCTCGCGAACCCTATATGGACAACAGATGACCTCAAGTGCAGCAAGAGCGCTCGCTGCGAGTCCAAGATGTGCATGCCCACGGGCCATAAGGACGCGCGCACGGGCGGCCACCAGCTCTGCTGTCTCTGGGACACGTACGTGCTCATGGGCGCGAACCGCTCGCAGGCCGCGAACCTGTCGATCCCCGTGGTGTACATGACGATCGCCGACGGGCTGCAGATCGAGCGCTCGCTCCGGAGCTATCCGGAGCTGCTCATCCGCATGTTCCAGCGCGAGGTGCCGCTGCTCGACGTCTCGTCCGTGCTGCTCTGGGTCATCGGCGTCACGACGGCGATCGCCGCGTCGTACTACTCGGCCGCAATCGACCGACGCAACTGGCTCAACCGCCTGAACCCGAACTTCAACGAGCGCAAGCAACAGCAGCTCGACCAGCAGCAGCAGGCTCATAAAGAGGACGACATCTGGGAGCTGGACACCAAGCACGCGATCGGCTTCATCATCTCGGCGGGCGTGTTCCTCACCGTGTTCTACTACGTGAAGATCGGCGGCGTGATTCCGATCTTGTTCTGCATCTCGGCGGCGGGCACGATGACGCAGCTGGTCATGGCGCCGTTGCTTGACGCGCTCATTCCGTCGGTGGCGTCACGTCAGATCAACTTGCCTGTGATCGAGGACAGCGTGCCGCTCTCGGAGGTGCTGGGTCTGGCGCTGAGCTCTAGTCTGGTGCTCGTCTGGTACCTGAACCGTCGCACATGCTGGTACCTGCAGGACGTGTTCGGGGTCTCACTCTGCTTCATTTTCCTCAAGACCGTGCAGCTGCCGAGCCTCAAGGTAGCGACGATCCTGCTCTCGCTCGCGTTCTGCTACGACGTCTTCTTCGTGTTCATCTCGCCCGCGGTCTTTGGCAGCAGCGTCATGGAGGACGTCGCGACGGGCGGCCCCGCAGCGTACACTCGGAGCGGTTACCCGGGCCTGGACTACTGCGAGCGGTACCCGGAGTTCCCGTCGTGTGTGGACCCGGAGCCCATGCCGATGCTGCTCGTACTGCCGCGTATCCTGGACTGGGTGGGCGGCGTGAGCATGCTCGGGATGGGCGACATCATCATCCCGGGTCTGTTGCTCTCGTTCGCGCTCCGCTTCGACTATTCGCCCAAGTCGCTTGGCGAGAACTACTACCGATCCATGTGCATCGGCTACGCCGTGGGGCTGGGCATGGCGAACATCGCCGTGACCGTGATGCAGATGGGCCAACCCGCGCTCATGTACCTGGTGCCGACGACGCTCGGCACACTGCTGGTGCTGTCCTGGAAGAACGGGGACCTCAAGGCCATGTGGACAGGCATCGGGCTCCACGATGGCGACAAGAAGTCGGACGGCGAGCTGGACAACGAAGAGGCGGGATACAACTCGGTGCGGATTGCTACTGGAGCTGGGGGAGCCAGCCAGGTGGTGAGCGACGGTGTCCACGACAGTGCGCCGCTGCTGGGCTCGAGTTCTCCCTAGAGTGCTGTGTCATTGAGGTAGGCGCCAAGGTTGGTTGTCTGCTGCTACTCCTGCTAGTTTAGAGCTACGTAGCTAGCTGCCTTGAACTTTGCACTAGACGACATTTTATAAGCCATTCATCCATCCATACCCTTTCATTCGGTATTCTCAACATGGTTGGTGACCACTTTCTCCCATTTTTAGTCAGTCAGCTGAGTCGGCCATTTCGTGAAGCGGCGGAGTAGAGCTGACGGGGTTCTTTCCAGTAGATCTGCTCGGTGTTAAAAAGTCACACGTTCATCTGGAAAAATGCCAGCGCTGCACGTCGTCGGCGAGATCCTCGGCGCCTCGGGGCTCGCGCACGAGCACGCGCTGTCGCTCAGTCACGTGCTGGACCTGCTGGCGCTCGACGCCTCCTCCAAGCGAAGCTTCTTCTGCCGTTGGTGGCTGCTGTTTAATACCAACGAACAAGATGATGATAGTGCTTATGATGGTGGTGCTCCTAGCGCCGCGTGGTCGTCGACGCGGGAGGTTGTGCACGGCGATCGGCACGGCCAGACCCAGGTGCACAGCCCCTCCACCAGTCTGCGCCTTCCGCCTTCCTGTGGTTCTGATAATGGAGAACCTGAGAGCGCCGAACGCGCGAGCGGTGACCACGTGTTGCTGGATGTCGTGTGGAATCACCCGCTTGATCTGCACGTGGCCACGTCGGTGGCGTTCACCGAGTGGCCGCATCTGGAACTGGAGGTAGGCAGGTGCAAGCCCAGGCGAATGGGCACTATTACTATGAGATGCTGTCGAAGCACTGGTAACACTTACTCTGGGTTGCGCGCTCGTAGGTCTGGAGCCTCGGCGCGTTCAATCAGATCCAACTCTGTACGTAGATCTCTGGTCGAAAGCCCTCCTTGAAGTACACTAGGAGTTAAAGCTCAAGATCCACTTTGGTTTGTGACCTTAGTTTGGAAGCAGGCGGCGTAGCGCGGATCTGCATCCCGAGCGGAAGCAAGGAGCACTTTCTGGACATGCCGCTCGCGCGAAGGGTACCGAATTCGTGGCTCGAGCGAGTGGCTGCGGGCCTCTCCATCTCCTCCGTCGGTGTTGACGGTAGCGCTTCCAAAGGTGCATCAAACTTTGAGCAGTGGGGACAACCACCGTCGAGAACAGCCGCTGAGGATGAAGAGCGTCCGGAACCGGTGGAGGCGACTGGGACGGTGTTTATGGGGATAGCAGTGCTGCAGAACGGCTTTTAGTCAGAACATCCACACGGTCACTAGCGACTCGTAAACGACGAATACAGACAGTGAGTATCTTACGCAAAACCCACGCCACTTTTGATCCCGAATCGAACTCGCCAGGAGTGGCCAGCAGTTTTAATAGCCCCTAGGTCGCGCAGCTCGACGCTCTTCTCCATGAAGTCGACGCCGATCGTCTTCTTGTAGTTGCCCATGTACTTGCCCTTGGCGTACCGCGTCGTCATGCTCGTCTTGCCCACGTTGCCGTTGCCCACGGCGATCACCTTGAGCGTCTCTGCAGAAAGCAAACAAGGAAAGAATCAATTCACACGAAGAACAACAGAGTCAGGTCCCAGAGTGTCGAGCCAAGCCTACGAACCGGGCACATTCAGAAGCGACTGCACCACCGGGTACTCATAGAGGAACGTACTCTCGAAGTCATTGCAGTCAAAGTCCATGGCGTTCTCTCTCTCTCTCTCTCTCTCTCTCTCGCGCGCGCGCGATGTTCCCTGGTGGCGATGTCAGCTAGCCCACTCTTGCGCTTCTGGTCCTTCGCTCGTGTGGATGTCCGTCGGTCGGTGGGCGTGGTGAGAGGAACGCGAACTGAGCGTTCTTCTCTTCTCTTCCCTGATTTTCGAATAGCGGGTGCCTGGGTGAGCGTATTTATAGGGAAGGAGGGTTCGCTCCGCGTTGTGCTGCCAAACCAAATCGGCAACGACATGCGATGGTGCTGGCCTTGAGCTGCCAAGGCGAGACCGTGAACCTATGATCTGGGACATGGCTGGCTAGGAGGAGTTCGACGCGCTCACGAGTCGGTACTGTAAAGACGCCGGCGCGGTCATCTACGTCTTCTCGACCGTTGACCGCGACTCGTTCGACGATCTCTCAAAGCGGAAGCGCAAGGTCGAGGAAGCGTGCGGCCGCATCTGCCAAGTGCTCGTGCAGAACAAGATCGACCTCAGCGAGGACATGGCCGACTACATGCACATCCACCTGTTCCGCTCCTGCGTGCAGGGCAATGTCAACGTGAAAGAAGGTGGGATTATCGCTCGCTTGCTTGACTTTTCGGCTCGCTTGCTCGAATGCAATTGGTCTTGATTTATGTTGTTGCGGTTCACTATTGTTCATCTTCTTCTTCGTCAGTGTTTGCGCACTTGTGCCGACAATTTCTGGAGTACGGCGGCAGTGGCGGGAGCGACGACGTGCTGAGCGCTGCCGCGGACACCAATTCGCTCAGTGAGCTTGCAGCAAATGGAGGCGAGCGAAGTGGGTACCACCACCATCCGCGTCACTCTCATAGCCACTCGGAGCGGAAGACCAGACGCGAGATCTCGGATCTCTCGGACGATGGCTCGGAGAGTTCGTCGCCGTAGCGTCTGCACCAGTCTGGAGGAAGAGCATCGTCGTCAAGAGCGCCAAGCGGCAAGCCGTTCCCGCCGTTCGTGCCTGCGTCGATCGCGACATACCGAGAGACTCGCAGATCGTACGAGGATGACGACCGAGATGATGACGATTACGAACCTAACGATAGAGAAGATCAGCGAAGAAAGAGCGACCGGCGTCACCAGCAACTGCGCCGCTCGAATTCTTCTCGCGGCGATGAGGAGGATTGTCGACCGAGCCGGCGCTCAGATGACAGATCTGGAGGTGGTCGTGATGCTGGAGAAAGCTGCCAAGACGATCGATCGTCCAGAAGCTCGACAAAGTCCAAGACTTCAGCGTCGAAGCGAGAAGAGGAACGTCCATCCAAGAGGGAGGATATTGCACCGCAAGACAAGAGCTCTCGCTCTGACCAGAACGCTGAAGAGGATGAGGCTTCCGCGAGAGAGAAGAGCAAAGTCGTTCAATGCAACAGCGAGCTGGTGGCGGCGGACGAAGCGCGCGAAGACCAGGAAGAAGGCAACAACGATCGCGTGGACGGCTCAGATTCCCTCCCGTCGACCAATTCGTCCTTGAGTTTCAAACTCCAGCCGAGCGAACGACGAACGAACGACAAGAAGCACCACTCGGTCCCGGAATGCATGCTCCCGTAGAGAAACCAACAGACACAACAGCACTTCGACCCCTCCCTGCATATACTAATATCAAGACAACCAAACCTTTTCACCACTTGCAAATGCCATGATGCCACTCGTTCTGGCTCCTTTCGTTGCAAGACGTGACTTTCGGTCTTTCGTCGGTCGACTTGCATCTTGGCCCGAGTGGAGAGCACAGCAACAGCATTGGTGAGGCTTTAAATACCAGACGCACCAGCCTAAAATATGGCTGCATTTGGTTGTTGTCATGACAAATACTGCTAGTCCATGATTCCTTGGTCTTTCTTTCTCATCAAAGCCCTCACACATGCGGCCAATGAGATGAGCGAGCGAACTTGATGCCATCTCTATACGAATAAGCAGACACTCGCCCTCAAAATTTGTTGGCTTGTGCACGCGGAGCCGAGGGGGAAGCAGCCATGGCGACCATCGAAAAGCGTCTGTAGCGCATGCAGGCGAGTCCACAAATCCGAAAGCGCGGCCAGGTCTCGAAAGAAGACGTCGCGCTCGCACGGCAGTGCCAGACGCAGTTCGTGCACATGAGCGCGTTGTTCAACACCGAGCTGATCTCCGACTGCTTCGAGGGCCTCAACAAGATGCTGAGCGATAAGCGCGAGGCGTGCGAGCTCCGTGAGATGATGTGGGAGGATCACTACACTACGAAGCTCACCGAAGCGATCAAGCAGAGCGCAGCGGCAAAAGCCAAGAAGCTCGCGCAGGAAACCTCGATGCTCCCGCAGCTCAAGACCGAGAAGGACAGGTGGCTCATGGCGATCGAGCTGCATCTCTCCGAGTACCTCTCCGCGAGTCTCTCCACGCTCGACGATGCATTCCGGGAGTCGTTCTTCTCTGGGATCAACGCGACAAACGGGCAAACACCACTGCATCGCGCGTGCAAAACTGATGACAAAGAGGTCGTAGAATTGCTGTTGGGGCTCGGAGCAAGTCTTGCCGTCAAGGACGAAGCAGGCAAAAGCATCTTCCACTTGATGGCCGAGCACAACCAGTCCGAGCTCTTCCAGATCCTGATGAACCAGCTGACAGAGGCGAATGAAGGCGTGCTGCTGGACTTAGATCGCGCAGGCCACTTGCTTCTACACGTTACGGCGCAGAATGGCAGCGACGAGCTGCTGGAACTCCTCCTAAACGGACCGCACGCAGCCAAAATGCGAGAACTCGTGAATGTCCAGACAACACGAGAGCAGGAGACTGCCCTCCACTTGGCGTCGAGAAACGGGCACAGCAAGTGCGTCCAGCTTTTTCTTCAGACACCAGGCGTGAAATTCAGTGTGCGCAACGCAAAAGGCTCGAACGCGCTCCACCTTGCGCTGCAGCAGACGTTCAACATCGACAAATTGATCGGTGTCTTCACGGATTTCTGTTGCCAGGAAGACAGCGAAGAGACGCTCCATAGTCTGGACGAGCTGACCGGGAGGAACTGCTTGCACACTGCAATCATCAAGAATTTTCGCACAGTGAGTCTCACGCTTCTTCGCGGCAAACGGGTGCAGCTCAACATCGCAACGCGCGCTGGTGGGTGGAGCCCACTGCACTTGGCGGTGATGACCGAGGAGATCGAGATCATCAAAGCGCTGCTCGAGGCTGGCTTGATGCTCGACATGGTCGACAACGATGGGCAGATGGCATTGCTGCAGGCGTGTCTGGGCGGAAACCTTGAGATTGTTCGCTTGCTGCTGAACGCTGGCGCCAACCTCGCACACCAAAACAAGCAGGCGCACAGCCCACTGCACTACCTTGCCGCATTCTGTCGCGATCGGCAGCTGCTGATGGACTTGATCGACTGCCGCGCTGACGTGAACGCGAAATCGCTCAAGCTCAACACCCCACTGCACTTCGCTGCGATGAACGGGAACGAGATCGCGACCTAAGTGCTGCTCGCGCATGGCGCAAGTGCAAGTGCGATCAACGAAGACAAGCGCAGTGTCGTGTATCTGGCGGAGAAATGGCAGCATCAACCGGTTGAAGAGCTCATCAAGCCACCCGACGAAAACACGGGTCCGCGCGGAGGACTATCGGCAGGTGGAGACGGGAACACTGGCAAACGCCCTCCGTCGTCGGGTCTCCCCAGGCGGTCGTTCGTCGCGCAGCAAGTGCAGGGGATTCTGCATTCACGACCAAAGACACCGTTGGCAACGCGGTCGGAGGATTCTGATACGGACTCGCACTACCATTACAAAGACGAAGAGATCCTTCCGCCGTCGACGCCGTGGCCGATAGAGATTGCTGGTGGGGAGCCAGGAGGTAGCAATAATAACAACAGCACCAGTAGCAATGCGTTTACTGCATACCCTCAATCGCGGTCTCAATCGTTCAGCGAGCTGCGCGAGAAGTTCATGGCGCTCGCTCTGACGCCGCAGCGCACGATGCTGCGTCCAGTCGTGCTGAGTCAAGAGAAGAAGCATCAACTCGACGCCATGATTGCCTCCTCCTTCACACTACACGAGCTTCCGTCGCCATCCTCGATGCAAGTAACGCGATTCACGCGCACATTTCTTGCTGGGCCGGCCAAGGCCCTGTGGAAGATGACTGTCCCGGTGCTGTCTTCGTCAAGCGCTGGTGCTGCTGCTGCTGCTCTGGAAACCAGTGATTTCAGTGGCTCCGAGTCGCTGCAACGCAAGCTGAAGCCCTGCATTCGCACAAACATTGAGCTTTTTCGGGACCACCTCGCGCATGCGCAGCAGCTCAGCTGGCCGCAACATGCACAGCACAAAGCGTTCCGGAAGAGCAGTCGCAAGTACCAGGTGCCACCGCCAAACGTTTTGCGATAGCCGAGCCTGCGCACACAACAATCAGTGTCATGTAATCAAGTCTTTGCAATGACACCTACGGGTTGATGATACGCTTGAGTGAGTGGTCAGTACGAACGATGACTCGAGAGCGAAAGTGAACGCGCACCAACCCTTTTTCATCCTGCGCTGTCTATTACAATTGCTTCAAAGTTAGTTGTTCCTTCCCTATACAATAGCGTCATTGTGATTCCCTCTGTTCGCTTCACGTCCTCTCTCCTGCGCCTGTTCACAATGAAAGTACTGAACGCCTGGCGCTCCGAAATGCATCATTCGTCGTGTCGTGTCGTTCTCTTTCTCTCTCTGCCTCGCTCATCTGTGGCCCCCTGGCGCTCACGCAACGCTTCATGCCTGGTGCGGGTGCTGCTGCAGCAGACCCACGACCGAGTGCGCAAAGTTGTACAAGTAGTAGCCCGTGACGCTCGACACCACAATCGCAAAGCTGTCTACAATACACATACATACACAAAGACACGTTGTTAGCACACACAGAGAACACAAAACACAGCGTCATGTTGATAGCCAGAGACCACCACCACATGCGCCATCCATCACCACTCTACTACTGTAAGATAAGCATTATAAGCGATACACAAACGTACTGAAGATCGCGACCTCCCACCAGCTGAGCATCGTGAGTCCGAACTCGAGCTTGTACCATCGGTAGTTGCGCGCGACAAATCCCAGCATCTTCCTTAGCGAATCGGTTCTGTTTGTCTGGCGATCGCTACACACGCAGAATCACATACACACAGTCGGTCAGTGATCACTACGCAGTTGACATACAAACGCGCATATAGAGTCGCCGCCACTATGATCTGTGGCAACAGCACAGAGCGCCAGCGTCTTCTCTGCTTCTCGTACCGTTCGTTCGCGTCGGTCTTGTCGAATGCGGAAATGAAGCTTTCCCTTTGGCCGATGCGGGCGAGATGTGTGTGAGCGAGCACACTCCTGCCACTGAACGGAGCGATAAGAGACCCACCCATCCCCTTTTCTGCTGGGACAGGTATTTTGTGGCGGAAGATGGCCGGCTTGGACACCGACTGGGCGGGCGAGTTGTCCTGTTGTCTTCTCGGGCGTCATCAAGCCAAAAGGAGACCTCGGATCGACTGAGCAAAAGGACCTCGCAGCCTTCACTCGCCTTCCACGCAGAAGCGCTGAGCCGCATCTGATGCGTAGCTGGTGTGATACAGTATAAGCGCATACTGCCTTGACTGAATCGTGAAGAGCTTGAGCTAACTCACTTGGCTACCTTCGCACGCCCATGCTGCTCATTCGGATGAAATTGCTGCAACCAGGCAACCACAGTTGTCTGGGTATTCTCAGCCAGACACTGTACACTGAA
>JAADVN010000076.1:0-39243 GCA_023335535.1 Globisporangium spinosum
AGCGGCCCACCGAGAAAGCCAAGAGCTTTAGTGGCACCACCGGAGGCGCTCAGAGCTACAGCGAGCTGCAGACGTACCACCTCGTGTGTCACCCGGCGGCGATCCGCACGTGCAAGCAGTAGCGCATCCAGATCCACTTGCTCAAGTCCTTTGTGCGCTTCCTCGTGGTCGAGTTCAACGACGAGTTCAACGCGCTCGTGCGCCTGAAGGAGGCCAAGATCGTGGAGATCGAGGCGAAGAACACGCGCATCCCGGAAATCTGCGCGGAGCTCGGTACCAAGGCCACGGCGCAGGAGCTCTACCATCCGCAGCTGACGGCTGACGAGATCGCGGCGTCCATCCTCGAGGTCAAGCTCGAGGAAATGACGCAGAAGATGTACAAGGCCGAGGAGGTGCGTTGCAAGCGCAAGCGAGATGCGCAGGAGAAGCTCGAGCTCGAACGCCAGCGCCAGAAGGACGACGTCGCCGGCCGCACGCTCACCGACATGATGGACGGTACTCTGGAGGTGAAGAAAGAGAACCTGGCAACCCAGCCGTTCGTGAAGGAGCAGTGGATGATCGACACGCCTGCGGACAAGATGACTGCCGAGCAGAAGAAGCTTGTCACGCAGTTCGAGGCCGCGCAGCAGAAGTTCCTGGAGGAGAAGGAGAAGTACACGGAGAGTCTCGACCTGGAGCTCAAGAAGATCAGGGGCGAGATCAACGACATCTGCAAGGCCTTTGACGATAAGCTGCGCGCTTTACAGGAGACGTATCTGCACATGCGACGCAGTGTGCTCGTGCAGCATCTGTACGAGCTGCGGACCTCATGGATCACGAGCAGCTTTTGCTGGGACGACAGCGCATAGAAGCGACGATGTGGGAGCTCCAGAGCGAGATCAAGAAGAGCGAGAAGGAGAGCGAGCTCTTTGCAATCCAGCTCGAAGGATCGAAGGACGAGTGGCACCGTGCGGTGGACAAAGACAAGAGCTGTGAGAAGAATTTTCGCAGGGAACTGGAGGAGTTCATAGTAAGCGCTAATAGCACTGGTGCTGGAGCTGCAGCAGCAGCGCCATTGGAGCACAACCTCATCAAGCACCTTGCGGAGCTCTACAAGAAGCGGAAGGGCGACGACTTGCTGCGTGATGGAGGAGATAGCATGGCGAGGAAAGGAGGCGCGGTGAAGCGCGGGAAGAGCTCTCAGCATCTTGGGATGGGCGCGAGCAGCTCCTTGCTCAACGCCGATGGTTCCGGTACCAATGGCACGCAGCGCCTTCTCGCCGAGGGTTTGGTTGGCGATCCGTCGTCTCGAAACCTCTCGGCAGTGACGCTGCTGCAGAGTCTGCAACACTCGAACAGCGACGGCGTGGAGGGCGATTCGAACCTAGACCCTTTCCAGTATCTGGACTACCAGCCGCAGCCGCAGCTCAAGCGTCTCGACTCTGATGGCGTGGGTATGAATCAGCGCCACGTTGCACCGCTGGACTACGATGTCGACCGCTCCGACGGTATCCTCATTGAAGATCGCGTGCGGCGTGCGCTCAACACCTTCGAACCAAGAAGATCCTTGCTGAGCATGCAGCAAAGGAGAAAGCTGACCAGTACACGCTCGCAAAGAGCGTTGCCGAGGAGCTTCGCGCCAAGCTGACCGAGATCCAGTTACCTTGCAGGAGCAGGTTTCTGCTTATGAAGCCACGGTGAGGCAGCTTGAAGCGCTGGCTGAGAACTCGCTGCTACTGGTGCACATCAAGCAGGGCCGGGACGAGTCGAGCAGCTACGGCATGGACTCGGACGACCTGCTCCGATACGCGGTGCCAGCAGATGCTTTGCTCGTCGCGAGGGCCAGTGTCGAGTCTCTGAACGACGTCATCCAGCTGCACGGCAAGGACCAGGTGAGCATCCTGAACAAGATCACGAACTTCCGCAAGAACATCAACGTGATGGAGTGGGAGCACTCGCTGCTGCAGATGCAGACCAAGGACATGGAGGAGCGATACACGGACATCCAGCTGCTGTGCGTTACGAAGGATCTGCAGGAGCTCTTCCACACGGGCGACACCTCGGAGAAACAGAAGCGCGAGATCGCGCTGTTCGAAGCCAAGATGGTGTACTTGGGCAAGAGCCACCAGACGAACTTCATCAAGATGGACCAGGCGATGGCCAAGCTGCAGAACCAGTGGCGCGAGAGCGTGCGTGAAAACCAGAGCTTTGAGCAGCAGGCACAGCAGCTGCAGATACAGATGCAGATCCGCGAAGACATCCTCTCGAGCCGGAAAAGCGCGGCGCTGCGCAACGCGATGCCGTCGTCCGCCGGAGGCGAGTCGGCTGAGAACCCACAGCTCAAGGCGATCATCGTGCGCCGCAAGCTCGTGGATTTGGCGAAATCCCAGACCGAGGAGATCGAGTATCTGCGCATGGAGCTGGACAAGATGCGGAGACGAACGTTCCCGAGCTTCGTGCAGCAGACAGCACGCGAGTACCACGCGTCGGACATCAGGTAGGTAGCCAACCAGGGTATACAATCCACCCCATCGCACAAATCGTTTTTTCAATATGCATTTCAAGTAGTCAAGCAATGTCCACATTGGATGGACAGATCTATTGTGTATGATTAAAAACCACCACTCCTCATTTTTTCTGTTCGTGCTGACTCATCTGTCTCTCTCAAAGTGTCCGCCTGAGCTAGACCGATCATCTTGTGTCGGGATGCTCTCTTTACAGCAACGCAGCGTACGCGATCTTCGTGAGCGACGCCTTCGCGAGCACCTGCTGCTTCAGCGACGGTACTTGGTCTAGCACGACCTTCAAACTCGCAAGTGCGATCTTAGCGCGCTGTCGTTGCGCAATGTTGG
The DNA here is from genome assembly GCA_023335535.1 of Globisporangium spinosum. Lineage (NCBI taxonomy): Eukaryota > Oomycota > Peronosporomycetes > Pythiales > Pythiaceae > Globisporangium > Globisporangium spinosum. The sequence continues at coordinate 2,832 of JAADVN010000076.1, forward strand.
ACACGGAAGCAGCAAGTGGAATCGCGACAATTGCCTCGCTCTGCTCGCTTGAAATCAACGCGGCCAAAGCGTCCGCGATCTGACTCAGCACGCCCGCCCACTCGCCAAAGCTGCGCTTGTGGAGATCTGGGTGCTGTAGCAGCTTCTCGCTCACAATGGCTTCCATGCAGCTCAGTACTGAGTTTGCCTTGGCATCGCACATCTCCTGAGAAATAACTTCGCTTGAACCCTCGCTTACTTCAGCAGCTTCAATAAAACTCACGGAGCGCGAAACAGCTTCGACGACATGCTGGATCGTCACGAGCGAGCACGCCGACTGGGCGAAACGCATGACCAGCTCCGAGATGCGCGCCAGTTTTGTGCTCAACGGAGCGTTGACTCGAGTCGCGTGGACGCTCCAGCAAAGCGCGGCGAACGAGTTCACAGTCTGCAGGGACAGCGCTCGCTGCTGCGCATTGTCAAGCTCCTCAACGAGCAATTCGCTCGCCTTGAGCGCGTTCTCGAAGAGCTCCATCACAAGCAGCAGCGACTTCTTCTCCGTGGCTTGCTGTTTTAAGAGCAGAGCGCCAACCCACTCAAAGAACGCGGTCTTCGAGATCAAGTACGACGCGCCGCTCTTGGTCTTCAAACACGAGTTCAGGATCTGACCGATGAGTACCCGGGTGTGCTCATCCGCGAGCTCCGAGCTGAAGAAGCTCATGAGGATCGGCAGCACGTGGCGACGCACCAGCAGCATCACGTCCACGTCTTCACACACACCGCGGCGCAGCGTATGTAGGAACCACGAGCGCTCCTGCTTGTACGTGAGCGGCGCTCGACTGTTGAAGAGCGAGTAGAACATCGGCACGTCGTTCACGTCGATCGCTGGACGCGCAAGGAGGAAGTGGTTCAAGTGCGGGTACATCGCATGCACAGGACGGCACAAAATCGAGATCGCGTCATTCATGAACACTGTGATGACCGACGACACACCCTCAAGCGACTCCTGGATCGAGTTCCGGAAACTCTCGAGCATCAGGTGGATCTGGCGTCCCGCCTTGAAGTCCGATGACTCGGACGTCAGCGACTCGTGCATGTGCGCAACAATGCCGTACGCGTAGGTGCGAATGCAGTCCGCGTTCGACGACGTGGCGCGTACCGCGATACCCAGAAGCCCCTGCTGCACGACTGCGGCGTCTGGAAGATCCGACGACGAGATAAAATGCGACAGCATCGGCAGCAGGAACGCCGGGTCGTACGCGAGCAAGCGATCTGCACTCTTCTTCGCGCCTTGCTCCTGTTCTTTGCTCAGGTTCTCAGCATCGAAGGCGAGCAGCGCCAGGTCATTGGTCGTCGCTACCTCGCGGTCGAGCGGGAAGTACTCGACCGTCGCACGGATGCGCGTCTGCTCCAAGCCGCCGCTGATGAGCCAGACCGAGTCGTCCACGAGATCGGCGCGCGGCTGACCCGGTTCGACCGCGTCTTCGGCCGCCGACAAGATCGTCGTCGAGGACGAGCCGAAGCGGAAACCAAACTGCGAGAGCGAGATACCCGCGTTCTCGTCAAACTTCTCGAAGAGGATGCGCAGAACGCGGTCAAAAGCGCTGAGCGACATCGCGTAGACGCTGAGCAGCACCTTAAAGAGCTTGCGGTCGTACACGCCGCTCACTTGTACGAGCCAGTAGACCACGCGGATCAGCGCCAATGGGGCTTCGGGGTTGACGAGCCTGTCCTCCAGGCACTGCACGAACAGCAGGCTCTCGGTGATCGCACTCAGATGGTCGCTAAAGTTGTACTTGGTCGCCTTGCGCGCGCTTTCGTCCGCGATCACAAGCTTGAGGAACACGGCGCTCAGCTTCACAAAGCCCATGTACGCAGCCACAGTGCTGTAGTTGTAGTCCTGCGCTCTCGCGAACTGAGGGCTCAGCGTCTTGAGGATCACAGCTAGAGTCGATGGCGACACGCCTTCGCTGTTGATGACACCGTCGACGATGGTGGCAATGACAGCCAGGAACTTGTTAGTCTCCGCAGCTTCTTGGGAGGTATCATCCACATTCTTCGCCTTTGAAAGTGCCTTCAACGCCTGGAGCCCGCACTTGACGAGGAACACTACGACCATTTCCTGGGTCTTGTTGCTCTGAGCACCACTGGAGCGCATGACAAGCAGCAGCGCCGCCTGCTGGGTCGCTGACAAGATCTTCCCATCCAGGTGCTGCTTTGAGAGCGTCTTGAACACACCCGAGACGATTGGAGCGAGGTCGTTGGAGCTTGGGTTGTCCAGCAGAGCGTGGCGCAAGAACGACAGACGAAGCGACTGGGTGGCTTCATCATCATCATGTTGCATCAAGTGCACGAAACAGTCCGCCACCAGGGTATGAGCGTACGCGAGGAGCTCGGGCGACTCGATGCGCGTGAAGACGTCATATGTAGCACTGAGCAGCGAGTACGAGACCGTTTTATCGGCAGCAGCTGGGGTCCGCTGGAGCTTCTTGACGAGCGCTGACTCCAGATCACGAGAGAACTGGGATAACGCAGCGCCAGTGACTGAGCTGTCGCTGCGGATCGACAACACAATTCGGCGAAGCATCTCCGGCAGAGACACACTGCCAGCGCTGCTGCTGTCGGACGCCGCGCTCACAATGATAGGAACCAACGTGCTTTCAATCGCCTTGTGGGCAACATCCGCCTGGACGCCACCGAGTTTGCCCAGCACTGAGAAGCTGGACGAATAAAACAAGGAGTCTCGGTTAGCACTGCTGCTGGTGGTGGTTGAGCCCGTGCGCTCCAAGAGCTCCCACAGCTTTCTCGCCAGCAACTTGCTCTTCTTGTAGTCCGAGAACGATTCGTAGGTTGTCGTGATCTTGGTCGCGTTTTCATTGTCCAGAGACTGGAGCAAGGCCTGCAGCAGCACGTCCTGCACAGACGACGACGCTGACCCCGAAGTCGAGTCCAAGAACTTGTGCAGCAGGCGGATGCGCAGATCCGCTGGGAAGTGCGACGAGAGCAGCACTACCGACGGGATCCCCGAGCGCTCAAGCATCGACGCGAACGACGAACCTTCAAACGACGCACTCTTTCGCTCACTGTAAAACAGGCGAAGGCCCGAGATCTCGAGCGCCGACAGCTTTCGTCCCAATGATGACGATGTCGACGAAGCATCGTTCGCAGCGCCGTTCAGTTTGCGCAGGATGCGCGCGATCTGGAAGTTCAGGAGCGGCGAATCGATGCTCTTGGCAGAGACGACCACGAAGCTCAGCACATGGAGCAGCAGGTTGCACACATCTTCATCCGCAAGATAGCTGCTGTAGTTGCTACTGCTGTTGTTCAGCGCAAAGAGAAGCTGCTCGCAGAGGCGCACAGCTTCCGTGGTCTCCAACGCGCCACTGGCGATGCGCTGATTGAGGATCGCAGCCAGTGTTGCGATCGCGTCCTGGGCGTTTACGGAATTGCTGTTGTGGAAGAGCACGCTCTGCAGGACAATGTGCAGTGGCAGTTCCTTCTTGAAGCGCTCACCAATGGCGTTTTCCTTCGTCTTGGATGACTGGCGCTTCTTGCTACCAGCAGAAGTCTGAAAAATGTCGACCAGGCCGCCGCCGACCCACGAGCCGAGGTAGTGGAAGACAATGTCAAATGAGCCGCTGACCTTGAGGCAGTTGTTCACAATCTGCTCCCACGAACTGACGAACGCAGAAGGTGAAAGTGAGAGCAACTGGGTGGTAAAGTCACCACTTGTTTTCACTGGAGCCCATTTGGCGTTGTGCCCATCATTGCTGGACTCTTTCAGTTTCTTCGATGCTGGAGATGGTTGTGTCTTAGTCAGGTGGACACTCGAAGAGATCGCCTCGCAGTACTCCACAAGGTGTTCGTAGGCGTTTGATACACCAGCGTCATTCTTGGCTTGGTCATTTGCGCGCTTGCGCTTCTTAGCTGCGGCGTCGTTGCCTTCAGACTCCACTGGTTCCTCGGCATGTTCTCCACCGTTGCTGCTGGTGCTACGAATACTCGTAATCAATGAGACGAGCTGCTGTGGGGCTTCAGCGGTGCTAAGCAGCAAGAGCAGCACGCGCGTGCCAAACACCACGACCTGCGCCTCGGAGCGGAGAGCGGCCAGAGGACCACCACTCTTTGCGTCACTTTCGCTGGACGACGGCTGATTGAGGAACGTCACGAGCGCGATGGTTCCGGGACTGAGCGACAGCGCCTGGATGTTAGTAGTACTGCTTGCCGAGCGAGCGCGGTAGGTCTCCAGGTACCGGAACGGATCCGCCAGCACGTTCTGCACCAATTTCTCCATGAACGCTGCGCACTTGTCGCCGCCAGCGCGCAAAGAGTCGAGCCAGATCGCAGTCTCTTCATCGGAGCGACCGGTCTGCTGAGCGCCAGTCGCGTCGTTCCCAAACACCGTGGAGATGAGCAGCGTTCGCTGCAGCACTTGTGCACAGAGCTTCTGGATCGCCTGGTTGGGCGTCTGCACGTACAGAGTAAGCAGTTGCAGCAGTTTGGATCGCGGCGCATTGTTGTTGCTGTTGTTATTCTGCGCTCCGCTTGGCAGCAGCACGTGCAATCGGTTCGCATCGACTGTCAGCAAGAAGCGCAGGATCTCGCTCACAATGAGACTCGCGAGCGCTGATCGTGGCTTGTTCTCACTGTTGGTATTGCTTTCGAGGTACCCCCAGGCGAGGATCTTGGTGAAGTCGAGCTTCACTTCGCTCATGGCTTGCGGGAGGCATTCGAGGTACAGGCGGAAGACTACGAGCGCGCGCACGTAGATGAGTGCGACCTGGTCCACGGACGAGCAGAGCTTGAGCAGCAGCGACACGAGCGCCTCGGGACTCGGCAGCAAGAAGCGCAACTCGTTCTCCAGCTCGGCGGGCGAGATCGCCAGTGTGTCCCCATGCTTCGCGAGCGACACGAGGAACTGGTACCGTCTCAGCGCGACCTCCATGACACCGAGCGTGCTGTAGATGATCAGGTTGTTTGCGTGCTGGATGCCGCGCGAGAGCTCTTTGCGGCAGTTGAGCGGCAGGATCAGACGCGTCGCGAGCGCGGACGACGAGCACCACGAGGGCACGTCCGCGCCGCTCTCCTTTGGGACCCCCGCCGTGATCGCGTCCAAAGGACACGAGAGCAGCTTCTGCACCAGCGACGCGACACAGAACCAGCGGTATCCGGGCTTTGGCTCCAACTGGATGGACAGCGCCTGCAGGTACTCGGCCGCGAGGCCAGGGTACTTGGTGATGAACGATACTACAAGGGTCTGCGCGTACGCGCTGCGGATGTACTCATTCACGCCAATCGTGACGATCGCATTGCGAATCACCTTGACAGCGTATCCCTGTTCAGACGTGTGGCTCGGCTCGTCGCTGTCTGTCGCGACGGTGGCCGTCGCCTTGGACAGGAACAGTCGCAGTGCGTGCTTCTGGGGCACGACGTACAGCGCACTCGCGTCGAAGAAGAGCGCGTTGAGCACCTCGAGCGCCATCTGCGCGATCGAGTCCTCGTCCGACTGCAGCAGCGGCAGCACCTGGTGCACGCAGTGGCCGTTGAAGATCACGAGCTTCGTCTTGTCGTCCACGCTCGCGTTGTACAGCACGAGCTCCTTCAGGCGCTTAAAGAGGTGCGAGAGCATCTCGACGCTGTCGCCGTCGATGCTCTTGAACAGCGAGGCGGTCAGTCCGCCCTCTTTCATAGCGAAGCGGTGCACGCTTTTGTCGGGACACGCGGTCAGCGCAAGCACAAGGCGCACGTACGCCTCTCGGATCTGAAACACAGGCTTCGCAGTGACAGCCACTTGCACGTCTTCGCTCTCTGCTTCAGTAGCGACTGGCGCGTCTGGCTTCTTCATGCGTCTCGTTGCGAGTTTCCCGAACGGCGCGCTCTGGAAGTTGAACAGGCGCACAAACTCGCGCGCCACCGCGCCATTGACGCTCACGAGCGCAGTCATGAGCTCCAGCGCCTCGTACTCGATGATCGGCTTGTCGCTCCACGTCAACACCTTCTCGAGGTTCGCGTTCTTCTCGCGGATCACCTTGAGCGCGAGCACCTCAGCGGCGATGGCGTTGCGCTGCGTCTGCACGCGCAGCAGGCGCGAGAGCACGCGGAAGAACACGGCGATGGACTCGCGCTTCTCCCAGCGAGAGCCCGCGCCATGCTGGTCCGGCCACGTGTGCAGGAGCGCGTCGGCGTGCGGCTGGACTTCGAGGAACTTGGTCGCCAGCAGCAGCTCATCGGCGCTTGAAGCCGAGGTGGAGGACGTGGATGACGACGGAGCAAGAGCCTGTGCGAAGCTCTGGATGGCGGCGTCCAGCAGCTGCTTGGGCCGCTCGACCGCCAGGAGGAACTCGCGGAGCACCACCGTCTGCGCCATTGCTCTCTGATGTCGCTTGGTGATGAATGAATGAATGTGCTCTGTGGAGGTTTGCCATGGCCAATGAGTGGACTGGGTGGACCGTTTTTGCACGGAATTGGTGTCCAAATTGGTAGAAATCGGCGGATACGTGTCGAAAACCCTTTTTCCGACAGTTTCGCGGGATCTCGCTCGCGAATTTCGACGCGGTTCCTTTTTGCCGATCCTTTGGCTCAAAGACAGAAGCGAAGCAAAGAAGCAAATCGATCAAGCAGGAAGACATGCTGCAGCGCTCCGTGCCTCTGCTGCGCACCGTCGCGCCGCGCCGCCTAGCGGTCGCACAGGCCATCACGACTCGCGGCATCAGCGCCTCGCGCGCGCTGCTCTTCGCGTCACCCTTCGACGATGGCAACTCGCGGCTGCAGGAGACCCCCGTCAACATCGTGCGTCACGTCCCATGGAGAGCGTCATTCAGCTTTTTTTTGCGGCAGTCGAAAGAGTATCTAACGCAATGGTTTATGTGTGTGGCTGTTTGCATGTGATTGTAGGGCGTGTTGATCGTGCCGCAGCAAAAGGCGTGGGTGGTCGAGCGCTTCGGCAAGTACCACGATGTACTCACGCCCGGCCTGCACTTCCTCATCCCGCTCGTGGATCGCATCGCGTACGTGCACTCGCTTAAGGAAGAGGCGATCAAGATCCCGGGTCAGTCGGCGATCACGAAGGACAACGTCACGATCAACATCGACGGCGTGCTCTACGTCAAGATCATCGACCCGTACAACGCCAGCTATGGGGTGCGTGGCGTATCGCAATCATGGCTGGGATACTGTGGCGCTTGCTTGTGATGCTGATTGCATGTGTACCTTTCGTGTGTACCTCTCGTGCATAATTAGGTGGAAGACCCGATCTACGCGGTGACGCAGCTCGCGCAGACGACGATGCGCTCGGAGCTGGGCAAGATCACGCTCGACAAGACGTTCGAGGAGCGCGAGTCGCTCAACAAGAATATCGTCGAGTCGATCAACCAGGCGTCGGAGGCCTGGGGCATCAAGTGCCTTCGTTACGAGATCCGCGACATCGCACCACCAAAGAGCGTGAAGGCCGCAATGGACATGCAGGCCGAGGCCGAGCGCAAGAAGCGCGCCGAGATCCTCGACTCGGAAGGTGAGCGTCAGGCGTACATCAACGTTGCAGAAGGTAAGAAGCGCGCGGCCGTGCTGGAAGCCGAGGGTGACGCCGCGGCGATCCTTGCGCGCGCGAACGCCTCGGCCGACGCGATCCAGCGACTGTCGGAGGCGATTGTGCGCAAGGGCGGACAGGACGCGGTGGCGCTGCAGGTCGCCGAGAAGTACGTGGAGGCGTTCGGCAACATCGCGAAGGAGTCGACGACCGTGCTGCTGCCATCGAACACGAACGACCCGTCGAGCATGGTTGCGTCCGCGCTCTCGATCTTTGCCAACATCCAGAAAAAGAACGCGCGCGTCGCGGCGACGCAGAGCGAGAAGGAGGCGAACGAAGAGGCAGAAGGCGTGTACACGCTCGACACCCTGGACGACGACGACAACAGCAGCCACAAGACCCAGTAAAGAATCAGTACAAAGTGCAGCAAGAAGACGGCAGGATGTCGAGAACGACGAACGGCGAAGTGCCCGATGTATAGATCAGCGTAAGTCTGCGTTTGCTACTGTCATTTGCTGCCATTACGCGCCGTTATTTTGTCTTTTTGTGATGCGAAAGGCGACGATTTTCCCATTTCCAATACGATCATACCACCAGCCCTCGATCGCCTGCTCTGCTCCGTGCTTGTTCTTTGGTCGCGTGTTTGTTTTTTTGAGTATTTTTGCCCTTGGGATTGTGCATTTGCTCTCTGTTGGTATATTTCTGTGGACGGATGATTTGCGAGTGTGTCGTATTACATCAAAAGCAACTGGTTGACCCAACATAGTCAGTCAGTCAGTCAAATTGCTAGCTTCGCCGAGACCTCCAAGCAGAACCAAAGAGAAAGATGCTCAAGCCGCCGCTCTCGTTGACCAGCAATAGACCTCACTCGTCCGCGTTCTTCACGTTCGAGAAGCAGGCGGCGTCGCTCAATGACCTCGACATTGTGCGCAAAATTGTGGAGCGCGAGGGCTGCCTCGAAGCGTTCGCCCAGCTTCTCGCGACGGCAACCAAGACCAAAGGACCAACAACTTCAACTGAGATCGACCAGGTGTACCCATACACGTACCCAGGGAGAGGCACAATAACGTCTTCAGCCAACAGCAGCTCTACGGCGTCCCCCATGGTGGTGCACAGCCTGCTCGACCAGCTGCGGTCCGTGAGTATCCAGATCGTCGAGGCGATCGAGCAGTGGCGCGCGACCACCCAGTTGCAGGTCTTCCAGTGGCGCCAGATCAACTACTTGCTGAAAATGACTTCGGACCTCGACTTTCTGGCGATCGCCGCTGTGCACGTGGACGCGCTGCAGCAGCTGCCGCGGCTCGAGCACAACCCGTTCCTCGCGCCGCTGCATCTCGACCACCTGGCACTGCGCGAGAAGCTCTTGGACACCGCGATTCAGCTGGGCGTTTACGTGGGGACCGTGGCCATGAAGCGCGTTTTTTACGCGTCCAAAGTGCTGCTGCGAGAGCTTGAAATGGAGAAAAAGAAGCAGCCGATGCAGAAACAGCAACAGGGAGGCTCGGACGACGGTGAAGATGATGGTTATGGCGCTTTGTCGCCAATGAACGGATTGAACAACCCCATGGCAGTCGTAGACCCGTTGGTGCTCACGGCGCCAAAGCACCAGCCACAGTAGCACCAAATGCGAGTGCACTGGAGCAACTAGGAGGTCAAGGGCTCGTCCGCATCCAGCCTGTCCTCTCCCTATCCGGCAAAACAGGCTCTACTGCTTGGGAGCGACAGCAGCACTGCTGAGGTCCCACCTCGTGACCAGAAAGAAGAGATGGGTCGAGACCTGGAGCTCTGTCGAGAGCTCATTCTCCACGCAGAGCACGAACTGGGAGCGATCCGAAAGGAAGTGGCAATCCTGCAGGAGAAACTCGCCGACACGCTCGCGCGCCCCGAGTGATGACGCAAGCTGCAGAACAAGATCGGTGCGCTCATCAACGCACCCAAGTTCAAATCTGATGACCTGTACCAGCGCAAGAACGAGCTGCGCCGAAAGGAAGCCGTCTACAGGCTCCAATGTGAGCGCGGTAGTGCTGGTAGCAGCAGCAGTGGGAGGCTCGGTCGAGTTGATAAACTGATGAGATCACAGCGGGCTTCCTCCGGCGGCGCAGCTGATCAGTGTGAAAATGGACGAAGATCCCCCGAGTTGTCCCAGAATCTCCATCCGTACCTGAGTGCGATGGAGAGCGCCATGCAGGAGGACGAGCTGTGTCGGCAGAAAATCGTCGAGAAGTTGATGACGCTGGCCAAGATGCGCGCAGTCGCAGCAGCCTCTTCAACGTCCCGACAAAAGCACAAGCAGCAACTCACCAGGAACGCCAGCCACCCGAGTCCATCGTTCAAGCCCCCATGCCACCATCGGCAGCTTCAGTCCACACCCACAAGCCTCAGGGCAGCACCTCATGACCACCGACGAGGTCTCGACTTTCATCGACTCGCTAGACTTGGGCTGCTCGTATGGAGCCAAGTTCAGGTCCCAGGGCATCGACGGCGTGCTGCTGCTCCAGGCGAACGACCAGGACCTGGAAGAGATCGGCGTCACCATCCGCCTGCACCGCGTGCGCATCCTGGAGGCGATCGAGAGCCTCAAGGCGTCCAGATAGACAGACAGCTACACTCAGCAAGCGACAAGGGACAAGGTGACTTCTGTAGGAGATGGATAGTTTTATAAAAGTTTTGCTTAGATACTCTATGGATTGAAAATGGTCTTGACGACACTGACTCTCTCTACATTACTGCGCGCCAGGACGCATGGCCTTGCGCGGGCGCGTGGCCGCCGAGGCCGAGCCCTTCATGACCGTGTACTTGCGCTTCTTGAACTGCTTGGCGCGGCGCTTCTGCTCGTTCTTCTGGATCTTGCGCTTGGCCGCGAGCTGCGGGTCGTTGATCAGGTCGCGCTTGCGCTTCTCCTTGCGCGTGGCGCGGAACGCCGAGAGCTTGCGCTGCACGAACGTGTACGCGTCCATGAACAGCGTGGCGCCGATCTTGGCCTCCAGGAGCTCGAGCACCTCTTGCGCCAGGAGCGCGCTCTCCGACGGGTTCTGCTGCTCCTTGATCGTGCTCGCGGCGCGGAAGAGCGGGTTGAGCATCTGCATCAGGTACCGTTCAACGAAAGCAGCGTCGTGCTGGTTGATCAGCGCTGCAAAGAGCTTGAAGATCGTCACGCGCACAATGCCCACGCCGCTCGCGGCGCGCGACAGGTACGAGAAGCGAGTGAGGATCCAGCCGATGGGGGTCTTGGCCTTGGCCTGCGCGTCCTGCTGCTCCTGCTCGTCTGTGATCGTGGTCTCGGCGGTGCTGATAGCTTCCGGTTCGTCATCCTGTTCGCTATCAGATCCGTTGTTGCCAGCCTCGTCCTCATCACCTTCATCATCGTCCTGGGTCGTGGCCTCAGCCTCAACAGCCGTGTCTTCGTCAGCGACCTCCTCAGGCAGATCCGCCGACACGTACTGTGGAATCGACGAGAAGCTCTCGAGCGCGCTCAGCAGGTACGGCATCGCGTAGAGCGCCTCGTCTGCGACCTCGGCAGTGAACTCGGGTCGCTCAAAGAGCTTGGAGACGCCAGCTGCAAGCGCGAAGAGCTTGCCTGGCTGCTTGAGGTACGCGTCGCCCCTCACGTTGGTGCTGAGCCGCTTCATCTGCTGCGCGAACGCCAGCGTCTTGACGCTGCGGCGACGCAGGTACGACGTCACAAAGCGCAGCGCCGCGAGACGCACGTACGCGTGCGGGTACTCGAGCAGCGGCACCACGACGTCGTCCATCAAGTCGCTCCCGCCGTTCTCCAGCGCGAGCCAGGACTCGAGTTTGCCCGCGAGGTGCTCGCCGAACTTGGTCAGACAGAGCAGCACGTGGTAGGCGACCTGCCAGTCGAGCTCGCCGCTGTCCTCGAGCTCATTCATGTCCTCGAGGCGCTTGGCGAGCGCCAGCTTGGCGTTCTTGAGCACGTCCATGGCGCTCTTGTCAAAGAACTCGGGACGCGACTCGAGCACGAGGCCCGTCACCTGCGCAGCCGTGCAGAGCAATTTCGAGTCGCCAGACGTCGCAGTCTGCTGCCACCACTTGCCCACGAGCAGCACGCTCTCGTTCAGCTGGTGGTTGCCGATGCGCTTCACGAGCGTCTTGATCACGTCGGACGCCAGCGCGCGGCACGCTGGGGACTCGTCGTTCGCAACGCGCAGCACGAGCGGCAGCATGAAAAACTGCGCGCGCTCGTTCAGCAGGTCCAGCGGCAGCTTGCGGAGCAGTGCGCTGAGCGCCTCGAGCACGGCCTTGCGACCGCTCTCGTACGTGTAGCTCAGGTTGTTCATGAGGAACGTGAGGTGGTGCGTGATGCGCTTCGGACCCAAAGGGTACTCGAGCAGGAACGTGAGGTAGATCGACGCGCAGTTGGCACGCGCGCTCTGCGCGTCAGCCTGCACGAGCAGCTCGCCCACGCGCAGCATCACGTCGTACACCTCAGGAATCACGAGCCGCGACGCGATGATCGACTTGAGCAACGCGTAGGTCGCGTTCTGGTGGTCTTTCTCCTCCAGGTCGGCGCGCACAAAGCTCAGCAGCACGCGTAACTGCGGCTCCGTGAGTCGGTACTCGGCGCGGTGCTTCAGGATCACCGTGAGCGTACGGTAGCAGGTCTGCACCATCTCGTTGCGCGTGGCAGCGCCGGCTTTCTGGATGATCTTGAACAAACGGTCGACGAGCGGTGCGAGCGCCACGTCCATCGACGGGATGTCGTGGTGGTTGAGCAACACGCTGAGCGACTTGAGCGCGTTCACCACGGCCTTGTTGTTCTTCACCTCGGACGCGCAGCGCATCAAGTGTGGCACGAGCGGGTCCACGAGTGACGGCGAGATCTCGCCCGAGCGCACAAACGCGAACACGAGGAACACGGAGAAGTTGAGTAGCTCCTCCAGGTGCGTGATCGAGTCCACTTGGTCCTGCAGCTGGTGGCGGTCGTAGCCCGTCATGCGACCCTGGAGCTCCACCTTCGCGGTCTCGAACTTGTGCACGCGCTTGGCGAGCTCCGCGATCGCGCTCTTGCTCTTCTCGCTCACGAGCCATGAGCTCACGAGCGAGTTGGACGCCGCCACTTGCTTGTACTTTTCCTTCTCGAGCTCGGTCGACGGACGCAGACTCTCGAGACACGAGTTGAGTAGGTTGTACACGTAGAGGAACACGTACGACTTTTCGACGCTCGGGTTCTTCACGAGCCCCAGCGCGATGCGCTTGAGTGCCTCGTGGAGCACGAGCGTCGACTTGGAGTTCTCGTTCTCGCGGAACTTGCGCACGAGCGCCGCGACGATCGCGTGGATGCTCGGGTTCGGCAGGAACGTCACGTTGCGCGCGAGCAGCTCGAGCGCGTCGTAGCTGCGCGACGACTTGGCCTCTTTCATCTTGGACTTCTTCTGCTCCGAGCCGTCCTGGTTCTCCACGACGCCGCGGAAGAGGTCCTCCAGCAGGATGTCCATGATACTAGGGATGCACGCGTCCAGCGGCGACGCGAAGGCCTGCTCTGCGTTAGTGTTGCTGTCACCAGTTTGCTGTTGGGCGCTGGCATCGGCGAGCGAGAGCGGCTTCTTGGCCTCGATCATCGTCGTCGCCTTCTCCAGGATCGAGTGCAAAGTGTACGAGAGCACGTGCACCATGTACCCGTCGCGGAGCGTGGCCTTGAGCTCCTCGACCACCGGCAGCAGGTACGTGATGCCGAGCTCCATTGTGATGCGCACGAGCGTGGTACGAGAGGAAGATCGGATCACCTCGTCCTTGCTCTTGAGCAGCTTGGCGATACTCAGCAGCAGCTTTGGGAACTCGAGATAGAACGCGCCGGCGCGCAGGCGGCGCAGCACCTTGACGATCGCGAGCGCCAGCGGCACACGCACCGTCACGTGCTGCGAGGACACGACGCTGTCGTCAAACGTGGTGGTCGACGCCTTCTCCTTGCCTTTCTTGGTCACACCCTTGAAGAGGTACTTCTTGAGCATCGGCAGCACCTGGGCCTCCAGGCTGTCCTGGATCTTGGACGAGGCGTCGTCACCATTGGCCGCTGGTGCAACAGCTGACGGACCGCCGCGTCGGGGCTTGGCCTTCGTGCCGTCCCACTCGGTGATCGCACCCGGCGCCGGGTAGTGGAAGTGGTCGATCGCCGCGCAGATCGCGAGGATGATCGTGTTCTCCATCTCCTCGTGCCCGTCGATTGACTTGAGCAGCCGACGTAGCAGCGCCAGGTAGTGCGACCACCCGAGCAGTCCCGCCGCGCTGCCGACACACGCCGCGGCCTCGGCACGGATCGACTCCTGGCTCTTGGCCTGCGACTCGTATATGAAGTGCAGCACGAGCGGCAGGATGATATTGTTCACAGTCGAGTTCGTAAACCACTCGATCTCAGAACTGCTGTTGCTGCTCTCATCGACCTCCATGGCATCGTCGTCATTCTCGTCCTTCTTCTCATCATCAGCATCCCGCTTGGCGCGCACCTTAAGCGCCATCTGGTCCATCATGGACGCCACGCGGTTCAGCGCCTTGCGCTTGCGGTGCGCCTGGATGTGCGTGATGTTATAGAAGAAGTCGGCCTCCGGGTCATCCTTGTTACGCAGCAGCGCCAGGTCGGCGTGCACGAACGCAAAGCGCTTGAGCGACGCGCTGTGGTCCGAGAGGTTGCCCAGCAGCATCACGAACCCGCGGCGCGTGTCTTCACTTGGAGACTTGAGACTCACGCGCACGCACGGCATCACGAGCGACTCGAGCGCGTTCATGATCACAGACTTGTCCGCCACCTCCGCCGGGTTCGCGTCCACGGTCTGTGCCGCCAGACGCACAAACATCGTGAGCCCCGCGAGCGCGCCGCTGCGGATCGAGAACTCGCCGTCGTGCATCGAGTGCAGGTACTGGCTCACGAGCGGCGCGAGCAGGTGCGAGTCGTCCAGGAAGCCCGCAAAGTCCGAGTTGTTGACCGTGTTGAGCGCATCCACGCGGCGCTCAAAGTCGATCTCCTCGATCTTCTTGGGGTCGTAGGCATTCAGCGCTTCGAGGAGCTCGCTGACCTGGGCCAGCGGCGTCAGCGTGCTGTGGCTACCGAGCGCCTTGAACACGTCGACGAGCTTCTCACGCGCCGTGCGCTCCATGATACAGTTTGGTCCAGGCGCGAGTAGCTTGGAGAGCGACAACACGTGTTTCTTCGGCTCTGCGAGCTGCGGCACCAGCTGCGCGAGCACCTGCAGGATATTCTCCTTGTCCGCGGGTGTCGGGTGGTGGTTGCGCAGCAAGAATGGCAGCAACAGCTGGAACAGGTCGTGCGCAGACTTGGAGGAGAGCGCCTTGGCCGCGCCAATGTGGGTCGACAGGCGGCACAGGAACACCAGCTCCTTCTTGGACGAACCCGCGTATCGTTCGACAGCGTATCGCGCAGTCTTGGAGTGGAAACGCGCGACGAACTGGTCCAAGATGAACGGGATCTCGGGGATCAGCAGTTTCTGCGTGGCTTGCGTGGTGGTGCCATCATCCGTCTCCATGTCGGCTTCGTCGCCGTCCAGGAGCGACGCCATGAACTGCAGCACCGAGTCGAGGATCTCAGGCGAGAGGCCACGCGCTGAGGCCGCGTCGACGCTGCTGTTCGACTTGTCCGTCTCGAGACCCGCAGACAGACACGAGATCATGCTCTCGATCAGCGGCTTCGTGAGGTAGGTACGCGACGTGACGCCGCGCGAGATCGCGACCAAAAAGTCGAGCAGCGCAGACGCCTTCGCGGCGCCGACTACCGCGTTCGGCAGATGCAGGATCGCATCGTTCGAGATCTCGAAAGTTGCTTCCACCCACGGCTTGAGCGTCACCACGTGGTCAAAAGTGTCGACCACTTCAGCCAAACGACGGTACGCGAGCATACGGATCTGCTTGCGCATGGACGCCGAGTACTCGGGCTTCTTCTCGTCAATGGCGGCGTCCTCCTCTGCGTTCTCCTCGTCGACGTCCATCGCAACGGCAGTAGCAACAGCGTCATCGTCAGTCTCAGCAGCAGAGATGGCGCTATCGGCGTTGAACTTGAGGATCGAGACGAGCAAGTCGGCGATTGCAGGCACGTACGCCGCCAGCTTGGTGCCGAGCTGACCGACCAGGTCCTCCAGCAAGTTGAGGAAACCCAGGATGCGCGACGGCTGCACGCTCTCGAGCGCAATCTCCACTGTGTGTGTACGCTGCGTGCCCTTGGCGCCGGCTTTTCCCGAAGCCGACGACGGTGGCTCGATCGTCACGTCAAACGCACGCACGACGAGCTCCACGAAGGACGCGAGCTCGGCTTCTTCCAGCGCGGCGAGGTACGAGAGGATAGCCGAGCGACGCGCCGCGACCGTGTCGCCCGTGTTGCGGCCCTTCTTGCTCACGCACTTGGAGTACAGGAGGCGCATGAGCACGGGCAGGAGGTGCGGACGGTGCTCCTGGAGCACGATGCCGGCCTCCTCGCTGATGTTGAAGTTCGTGAGCTCTTCGCGGAACGTGGTCGAGTCCGCGATGCGGTTGAGCTGCTCCTTGTAGGCCGACAGGTGCTTCTTGCCAAAGCAGAAGAGGCACTTGAGCGCGAGCTTGGAAATCACTTCGTCCGACTTCATGATCAGATCGAAGAAGAACTCGTGCAGCAGCGCGTTCGCGTACGCTCCTTTCATGTTCTTAAACGTCGAGAAGAGCTTGAGCTGGTCCAGAAACTTGGTACGCACGTTCTTTGTCGTGAGCTGCGTGTAGCTCTGCTTCTGTTGCCATTCGGCGACCTCGAGCGTGCCTGCAGTCGCGAGTTTCTCGAGCGCCTGGTCGATGCCCTCGAGGATGCTCGGGTCCAGCTCGTCCACGTAGATCGCAGCGTACTGGTCGCGCAGGAATACGAGGAAGAGCGGCACGATGAACTTGGTCTTGGACTCGACCAGGTCGCTGAACTTCTCCAGCCCTTTCCACAACAGCGAGTGGTGCGTGCTCAGGTCCGTGACGCTCGAAGGGTTGATCTGGCCCTTCTCCAACGCGCAGACGCTCGCGAACTCGCTCTGGATCTGCTTTACAGAAGACACAGTGACGTCCTTGCCGGCTTCTTCTTCACTGCTGCTGTGGTTATGAGCGCCATGAGCATTAGCTCCCGCAGTCAAGCTCTTGTCTTCCTGGCGCACCGAAGCGGCGAGGAGCTCGGGCGTGGCGATCGCCCACACTTCGGCAAAGTGCACGCGCGCCGCGGCCTCCACGGCGTCAGCGATGTGCGGCCAGATCGTCGCAAACTTGACGTGGTACAGTCCAAACAAGTGGTTCACGGCGATGAGCTTGTACACAAGCGGCGTCTGCGGCGAGCGGCACAGGATCTTCACGCGGCCGATCAAGCGGATGACCTCGCGTTCCGTATCAACGCTCACACCGCTGCACAGGCGCTCGAGGCTCAGACACACGTCCGGGAGGTCGCACTTGCCCAGCAGCGTGACGTCGCCGGCCTCGATGAACTCGTGGCGGTCGTAACGCGCGAGCAGCTCGAGCGTCACCAGGCGCAGCTCGTGTGATTGCGAGCGCAGGTTGCTCTGCAGCAACTCCGCGACTGGGAGTAAACCGACTTTGCTCAGCAGTTCGTGCTGCTGAGCCTCGCTTTTCATCTGAGTGAACTCAAAGAATGCCGAGAGCGTCGCGAACGACGTCTGCTTGCCGCTCAGCGCGCTCACGACAAAGTCCGACGAGAGCTTGGCCTGCTTCTTTGTAGAGTTCTGGGCCGTGATCTTCTTCTGGTGCTCGGCGATCTGCATCAAACGCCACAGTTCGGCTCGGAACGCGCCAAACTCGGCGACGATCTCTGCCTGCAGATTCTTCGCCATCGCCTGCTCGACCTGCGCGATCACGGGTGTCACAAACGCGAGCATCTTGCTGTCGTCCACGCGGATCAGCGCCAGCACCTTGCAAAACTTCCACGCGAGCGCAAGAGCGGCGCGCTGCTTCTCGGTATCCGACTCGCTTGCCTGTGTGAAGCACTCGCTCGCCAATTGCTTTGCGATCTTGAGTAAGTTCGCGTCCGTCACGTTTGGCTTCTCCACTGGCGCATAGGTCAGAAAGCGGTGGTCATTTGCAGACACGATGTACGGGTTTGCGTCCGCGACGTCTTCGTGACTCGCCACGTACGCGCCCATCGCCGCGATCAGCACCGAGAACGCGCCGATGTCCACCTGCAGCAACGTCTCGAACGCCAAGTGGAGCGCGTTCGGGAACACGTGCGTCTTCACAAAGTCCACCTCGATGCTCGTGTGCGAGAAGATCTGCTCCGAGAGCTGCATCAGGCGCGTTCGCCAGTACGTCTTGATATCTTCCGAGCTGGAGCTCTTCGCGTCATCGGCAGCACAGAAGATCGCCTTCACTTGGACGGCAACAATGTTGGATTTGTCTGGGAAGATGCGCCAGACCCCTTCAAAGAGTGGCACGATCTCGTCGCGAAGCGGTTCACTGCACGTCGAGAGGATGGTGGACTCAGTCGGATCATCCGACGGCAGCAGCTTTGCGCACACGCTCTGCACAGTCGTGATCTGTTTCTCCTGTGCGACGAGACGGCCGCCGCGGTAGCGCACAAAGAACCCGAACATGTGCAGCATGCGGCTCAGGTACAAGCACTCGGCGTCATTGTCCTTGTTCGTGGTCGCCACTAGTTTGTTGAGCGCGAGCGCGAAGCAGTCGAGCATGCCGCCGGCGTTCTCGGCATCCGTATGCTTGGTCATGAGGTCGCACGTGAGTCGCACGATCTCGTAGATGACAGCCAGCTGGTCCTCCGGTGCGCCGTTCTCCTTGGGGCGGAACGAACCGAGCAGGAACAGGAAGATCTCGCCCATGCGCGAGTGGAAGCCGTGGCTTACGTTGCGCACGAGCGCGAACATGAGCTTGGCCGAGCCGTCCTGCAGGATCTCGTTGTCCCTAGCCGAGCCGTGCGTGAGCGCTTTGAAGTACGTGCTCAGGTACTTCTTGAGGTCCTTGGACGACTCGACGCGGCGTAGCAGGATCGAGAGCGTCTGCGCCGCAAAGTCGCGCACGAACGGCTTCGGGTGGCCCAGCAGCGGGAAGTAGCACTTGTGCACGGCCTCCATGTCCTTCAGGATCTGCACGCGCAGGTAGCTGAAGAGCATCGTCAGCGTCTTGAACACCTGCGTACTCAGCTCAGGCTATTGAACGCACAACAAATACAGCGCGTAAGGTCAGCGGAAAACAAAGGGCTCCTCATACAAGCGCATATAACAACCGCTAGTATATGAATGCGTACGTCTTTTGTGTCGATGATGGCGATCACGTCGGGCAAAATGCCGGCAAAGTGCGGGTAAAATTCCTTGCGCAGCTCGCGCGCGAGCGCCGTGAGCAGCTTGAGCACGGGGCTGACGCGCTCGCGCTGCACGTCCGTGGTCGGCGCCTGCTGGAGCTCCTGCTGCAGCAGTTTGACGACCTTCTTGACGTGGTGCAGCAGCTGCGGCGTCGTGGTCACGAGCGGCTGCAGCTTGCGGTACAGGATCTGGAAGCTCTCGATCATCGTGAGCTCGGCCTGCAGCGCCAGCTCCTCCTGGAACGTGAGCGTCACCTCCGTGGCGTTCGTCTTGCCGTGCAGCTGCAGCTCGGTCTGCAGGTTCTCCAGCCGCTCGTCCATGCGGATGAAGCGGTGGCGGCGCTTCGACTCGGTCATAGCTGCTGCGCTGTGTTGATGATGTGTGTTGTGTAGTGGTGGGGTGGGGTGGTCTCAGGCTCAGCGTGCGCAGCAGGTCGATGCAGACGGACGGCGCGTGTGTGTAATAGAGAGAGGAACGTCTACGGAGCGAGGGCGTGCCTGGTCTGCTTGCGCGCAACAATGCGTTGCTGCCGTTTCGATACACCGCTTCCTTTCGTTCCCAGTTTGGCGCTGTTTGGCCTATCGTAATTGGCTGGGCTCGTGGCTTCCAGTCGATTGGCTGAGCGAACAGATTGGCTTGCGAAGTGGATGTTTTTACTCCATAATGTTTACTCCAATTGGGTTTTAGTGGAAATGTTTTTACTCCGTAACGTTTTACTCCAATTGGCTTTTGTGCTGTAATAGGAAGGTATACAAAACACCATACTATTCACTTTCGTCACTATGGACGGCACTTTGGCACAGATTCGTGAAAACCCCACTTTGTGCCAAAATGCATTTCGATAGTGAAGAAAGTGAATAGTGTAGAGATTTGTATACTTTGGCGGCAGCGTGCATTTTGGCACAGATTTAATTAGGACTCCTCGATAGTGAATCTTACGAGGTTATTGCACGAAAGTAGGAAGGCAAATGAACCTTTCGAAGTTCCTACATTATGAGCGCTTCAACATAGAAGCTCGTGACGAAGTCTTTCTCTCACATGCTTATCTATCTTCTTCCTCCTCTTCATGCTTCTCCCTTCTTCCTCCCCATTTCACTTCAAAGCTATAAGCGCGGAGACAACAGCATGGTGAACAGGGCGAGAGCGAGAGCCAAGCGCGCTGACTACATCTACGGCAGCCGCTACAGCCACGGATGAGGAGAGCCCTGAGGCCGCCCTGAACGACCAACGCGTGAGAATGGCTGGGCGGAAGAAGCGACTGTTTTAGCAAACCAATCCAACTTGGCAGACGGCGAGGCGTTAGAGTTGTGGATGGAACAGTCCGAATGACTTTGAGGCCAACCTTCCCAACTCCAGTCCAGGTCTCCAGCCTTCCCAATGGTTAGATGTTTGTCATGAGTCGTCATTGAGACAGGCAAAATCCCTCCACGCTAAGCAGCTGGGTGCGTGTGTTTTATGTTATGAAATGCAACAAATGGCCGCTCACTCGTTTATTGTACCAGGCGATTGGCTATGAGCAGTGCCCGGACCGCTGCCACCGATTCGTCCGCTGACAGATCAGTCAATGGGAGCGCCGCAAAGGCGTGCATAAACGCAACCCTGGCCTTTTTAAGCGGAGGTTTGCCATCATCATTGACTTGCTCGAGCTTGTGCTTGCTGGAGCTGGAGCTTGAAGCGAAGCTCTCGAGCTCCTCGCTCTTGCGCTTGGCGCACGCAACCACGGCCGCCGGAAAGCCCGCCATGCCCGCCACGTGCACGCCGAAGCTCTCCATGCAGGCGCCGTCGCGCACCTGGTAGACCATCGTGATCTGCTTGTCGCCCGCGACCGCAGTCACGTGCTTGTTCGCAAAGCCCCGCGGGTACTCCTGCTGCAGCGCCGTGAGCTCGTGGAAGTGCGTCGCGAAGAGGCACATCGCGCCGACCTTGTCTAGCAGGTACTCGGAGATCGCCCACGCGAGCCCAAAGCCGTCGTATGTGGACGTGCCGCGCCCGAGCTCGTCGATGATCACGAGCGACTTGTTCGTCGCCTTGTGCAGGATCGCTGACGCCTCCAGCATCTCCATCATGAACGTCGACACGCCGCGCTGCTGCAGGTCGCCTGCACCGACGCGCACGAGCAGCTTGTCGAATACGGGCAACCGCGCGACCTCGGCAGGCACGAAGCTGCCGATCTGCGCCATGACTACGATCGTCCCGAGCTGCCGGATGTACGTGCTCTTGCCGCCCATGTTGGGTCCCGTGATGAGCTGGAAGCGCGATTGGTCGCGGACGAGGTGGTAGTCGTTTGGGATGAAGTCCACTTGGTCCTGGAGCTCCACGCACGGGTGGCGAGATGATGTGAGCACGACGGACTCACCGTTCTCCTCGAGCTGCGGGCGACAGTAGCCCGAGCCCGCGTGGCACGCCGCGTGCGCAAACCCGAGCAGCACATCCAGCTCCGCGAGCGTCGCGGTCGCGGCTTCCAACACGGGCACGTACGTGGTCGCGACGTCGCTCGCAGCGTTGAGCAGGTTCGCCTGGCGCTTCTCGTACTCATTTTTGATGCGTCGGTGCTCTGTCGCGAGTGACTTGAGCTTCGTGGTCGTGAACTGGACGCCGTTCACCAGCACTTGGCAGATGTGCACGTACGGCAGCTTGGAGATGCGCGCCTCTTCCTTCGTGTTGATGATGCGGAACACGAACTCGCGCACCTTGTCCTTCTCGCACTTGATGTCGCCTCCGATGGTCTCGCGCGCGTTGCGGTGCTCGTCCTCGATCTCCGAGAGCACGTCGTTCCACTCGCTGCGCAGCGCCTGCAGGTCCTCGTCGTGCTTGGCGTTGATCACGAGGTTGGGACGTGTGTCCAGGTCCACCACTTCCTCGATCAGCTCCACGTACCCGTTCATGTCCTCGACGATCTTCGCCAATGGCGCAGTGTACTTTTCTTCGATCAGCGAGGCCGACGCGCCGTCGTAGTTGCGCAGCAAAGCGAGGATCCTCGGGATCGCGTCCTTCGCAGCGTCGTATACAGTCACGAGATCGTGGATCTTCACGTTTCTCTTCTTCTCCAGCACGACGCTCAGACGCTCGAGGTCGGGCAGTGACTTCATGCACTCGTCTAGCAGCTCCATGCGAAGCGACGAGTCGTCCACAAACACTTGCACGACGTTCTGTCGCGCTTCAATGTCCTTCAGGTCGATGAGCGGCTGACGGATCCAACGCTCGAGCAAGCGTCGCCCCATGGCGGTCTTGCCGCGGTTCAAGATCTCCAGCACGCTGCCGCCGTGGCGGGTCGTGCCTTTCACGGTCGGGTCAGGAAGCAAATTGAGCGACCAGATCGCCGAGCTGTCGAGCTGCATCGCAGACGATAAATTACCCTCGCTGAGCGTGTAGCACCCGAAGTTGTCGGTGTTCGACATGAGCTCCAGCGCGTCAATCAGGCACGCAAGCGAGCCGGTGGCGAGCTCCATGTCCAGCTCATTCTTGTACGACGCCATCGAGGACGCGCCGAGAAGGCGACCCAGGTTCACTTCGAGATTCGTTTCTTTGAACGAGTTCTTCTTAATGTACACATTCGCCACGTCCAGCACCTTCAGTAGCGAGTGCAACTTCTTGCTGTCGCCTGTAGATAGAATGAAACAAAGCATGATCAGTCTACGTACTGAGTATCAATCATACAGATCAACCATAGACACACACACACATATATAAGCTTAGACACTAGACGTACCGACATGCGGCTCCTGTCCAAGATCGGCGGGCAAGTAGCATCGCGACGGCACGATCTGCACGAGCAGCGTCTCGAGGTTCGTGAGCTCGCTCGAGTCCGAGAACGCGTAGAGTACGAACTCCCAGTGCTTGGTGTCTTCATCTGCCTGCCCTTTCACGCAGGAGCGGCGCAGGCGCGGGCGGCGCACGGCCACGCCAACCTGCTTGAGATGCTTGCTGTTCTTGATCTGGACCGCGATCTCCGGCTGCGGCGCGTCGTCCATGTCGCCCATGCTTGAATTGGTACCCGCTCGGTCGATGGAGTGTTACGCGTGTGGATGTGATGGATTGAGCTCTCTTGTTGCTCTCGCAGGCTGATTTTGACCCGCGCTTTTTGCGCGCGCTTTTGCGAGTCAAAATAGACCCCAGACGGCTTTTAGAGAGATGTGAAAATTGCGCGCCAATACTTCCTCTTGAAGTCGATTTAACAAAAGCGTGATCTTGGCTCAGAAATTCAGCTTTAAAGCGCGCTGATACTTGCTTGGGGCTGTTTTGGGAGTTTTGGCGGGAGAACCAAAAGCAAATTGGGCAATAACCAGCCAGCAGCAGCAGGAGAGACAAATGGATGCAAGCACGTGGTCGTCGTGGAAGCAGCAGTACGCGCATGCTGTTGGCACTGCAGATGCCGACGGAGACACCAAGATGCCGCCTGCAGGCGGTGCCCCCAGCAGCGGCAACAGCGTTCAGCAGTTCCTAGAAAGCGTGCTGGTGCCAACGAGCCCGAACTCAAAGGCGTCTACGTCAGGCGCAGCACCAAGCCAACAGCAGCAGGAGCCGTCACTAACTGAGATTGGTCAGGAGCTGCTCGTCCCACTCGCGGAGCTGAGTACGATCAAGCTGCAGAAGGAGCAACGCCTGGATCGAGATGCGGTGCTGCGCGTGCTCCAGTTGCAGGTGATCTGCCGATTGCTCTACTGCTGTGGTGTCTCGAGTGGAAAGACGAAGAAGAAGAAGCAGAGCAAGAAACAAGCCCAGAAGACAAAGCGAGTAGATACCGCGAATGGTCCAACCATCTCACAACTGAAAGTGCTGAAAAAGGAGATGCGAAGTCTCTTGGACCGCATTGCGCTGCTGCTGGACGCGGCGAATCCTCCGTCGCTCACGGACGAAGATGAGCGGTCGCCGTTCCACGAATTCTTGCAGGGCTTCCTGGTGAAAGCGTTCGCCAAGCGGCTCCCAAAGCTCGTCAAGTTCCTGCTCACAGTCTACGAGCTCGAAGACGAGTCACGTGGGATGGGCAACTTGACTCTAAACCCGCAATTGCTCCCAGTGGTCAAAGCAGCTGACACCCAAGCGTCCCCCGCAGCAGCGATCCCTCCAGCAGCAACAGCTCCAACTATTTTATCAGCGCTGCTGCGCGATGAGCAACGACCTCTGAAGCGCTCTCGCACAGAGAGCGAGGTGCCGTTCAAGAAGATGCAGCTGCCGAACGAACTCAAGCGCCGGTCCAGTTTCCCGTCGACCCATCGAGATTTGCTCAAGGCAGTGACAAAGGCAGGCTCTACGACTTCTGCTTCTACACCTTCATTAGCAGCCTCTTCGGGAGGCACAACAGACAGAGTGAGCAGCTCCAAGCCACTCAGTCGCAGTATCAGCGCCAGCAGCAGGAGGAGGAGAGCATCGAAGAGCGCCGAGAAGCCGAGCTTGACGCTTCAGAACTCGCTGGGCCAGAGGTTATCCGTTGGCTCGAAAGCTGCGCCGCTCTTGGTGCGGAATGTCGACCGCGCACTCTTTGCAGGTCCGCAATCGCGCTTCACCCCGAGCGCCAGCAACAATACACCACACACGCTCCTCACTAGCAACAATGGCAACGGCAACGGCGCCATCCGTCCGCTTTTCGGAACGAGACACTCGCCGCTTGCTACGACACCCAAGGTCTTCAAGCCAGTGATGCCAGGCACGACAGTAACAGCAACAACAGCAGCAAACCATCCGACAGGTCCGCCACGCACTGCAGTGTCGAACTTCATCAAGAACGAACGCGCCTCGGTCGTGATGCGCACTCCGGACCGGCCGCAGCGCCGTCCGCACCGAGCCACACGTGTGCTGATCGAGTCGTCACCGCCGTTCAGAAACCCGAACGTTGGCGCTGGGGCCGCAGCGGCGCGTCAGCGCAAACAGCCGAATGCGATCCCGCCGCCTCTGTTGCGCTGAACTGAGCCTCGACCCAGTGTTGTAAGCTTAGGCATAAGGCAAGAAGACATCGACTCCACCAGTGCAAATAAGAAGTATTAAAACTAACTAATTTGATTAGATATCCCATAGAAGTTCAGGATCAATCACTGTCGTCGCTGTCGCTCCCGTATGCCACGAGTCCAATGCTGGGTGTTGCTCCTACACTCTTCGCCTTCTCTTTCTCTTCAGTGGCGGCTACAGTAGCAGCTTTCTGCTTCTTGGCTCCAGCAACGGACTTGTCCTTCGGCGCGGCCTTGCGCTTCGCGCGCACGACCACGGGCGCCTCTTTCTTCTTGGGCTTTACATATTTCTGCAGCGCTTCCTCTGTCAGCACAGCACCGGCCAGCGGACCAGCAGCTGAAGCACCACCAGTGCCATTTGCTGCATGAGCAGATCCATTGTTCTTCTGCTTGGCGAGCACTATGAGCCATTGGGAATAGGGAGAGATACGCATACGCAGACAATCAGTCTTCATTGCAAAGACACACTCAGAGAGCTTCTTGCTATTCCAAAATACGTACAGAACTCGGCCAGGTCTTCGTTGTGCTGCTCCTTGCGGCGCTGCTGGGACTCTGCCTGGCGCTCCTCCAGATCGCGGATGAACTGGATCTCCTCGTCGTCCAGAGCCTTCGGCGGCGCTATATGGTGAAATTTTGAGCATTCAAGTCAAAAGGACAACCAACACGTTAGCTCCTCCAACCAAGCGAACGGTCTTCCAGTGACACGATAATGACGCCTTACCAAAGGGGTTGTTCTTCTGCTTCCACTCGCTGTCCTTTTTGTCCTTGAGCTCCTGCAGCCGCTCGTACAGCGGCTTGTAGTCGGCGGCGTCCTGCGCGTTCGGAGCTGGCGCCTCCGAGATGCGCTGCTCCTCCACGTTGTCGCCAAAGAGCTATAGATTCCGCATACACACAGCCACAGTACTCGTTAGCCATTCAGCACCACCAAGCCACACGCAGCTACAAGAGAAACAGGTCCGCATCGCGATGCTACATACGCCATCCGAGGACGTGAGCACCGCCGTCGACACGAAGCCAGGCAGCGCCGTGCGAGGAGCTCCGCTCGCGTCCATTTTTTGCTTGAGCGAATTTGTTTTTAGCTCGTTGCTTTGAGTTGACTGATATATCTCGCTACCGGTTTACAGCAAATAGGAGTTAAATGGTAGTGAACGAGTTCTGTTTAGAATTTGATCACTATATTCGCAATTTTGTGTCAGAGAAGGCTTTAGGACGGCAACCGACTTAGAAAGGTGATTGCAAATCAAGAGTGCTGGTCGACAGCAATAAGAATGTTGGTGGTGTCTGCTTTCTGAGCACAAAACGAGTCAACTGAGTCTGGTCGGATCTTGCTTCTTGTTGTGTGTGGCGAGTGGATGAGGGTGTGGCGACATTGCGCGGCTGCACAGCAACCACTTCAATTGCTGGGCGATCAGCAAGCTTTGTGCTGAAAGAGTCCTTGATGCGGGGCCGACCGATTCAGCCACATTCCGTGCATTAACATCTTGAAGACTTGAAGGCGCCAATGCTACGCACGTGAGCAATTGAATGGTGTTGGCATAGGTGGGACCATTCGACGTTGCTTATTGCACGCAAACTTGCGTTCAACAAACAAGTTCATACTGTACTCAAGTGTCCAATGATGGATGGACTCATTGGAACAAGTGCAAAGTGAAAATTGCGCTCTCGTCGCAGAACATTCCTTGTTCCGACCTGTGAGAGTCACGAGATCAGAACAGTACATGCATACAAACATACACCCATGCGCAAAGTCTTCCAATAAATCTCGCTTTGCGCTTGCGTGTTCTTGCGCGAATTCTCTCCCTTTCTTGCTTCTCTTTCTCGGTGAATGTAAAAGCAAAAGCCGCACGTGAGGAAACCGTTTTTCTCTTTCGAGGAAGCAAGCGTTCTCTCTCACAACTCACACGCAAGCAAACTCACTCGTGTGCTGTATGTTGACCAACTGGCAGTGTGTCGCAGCCATTTGAGCGCGTCGTACTGTACGCAGCACGCCCAAGGACGGAACAAAACTGCATTGCACACATCCGTCTTTTGAGTCCATGTTCAAATCTCGCCAGCAAATTTCCCAATTGCTGCTCAGGCAGCAAAATATTTGTGCGCGGCAGCCACAATCCGCGGATATGGCACTTTTTTCGTCGACTGCGCTGCGCAGTCTAACAAATGCGCATGTGCTCGAACAGGCAGGCAAAGAGCGCAGAGCAGCAAGGAAAGTCTGGACTGCCCACATTTTTTCCCCAGAATTTCTCTATTTTTGAATCTTTTTTTAATGGATATGGATTGTGCCACAAACTACGATATCCCTCGAGCAAGTTTTGATGGTGCAACATCTTGACAACACAAAACCACGGAGCTCCATGGGGCAACAGCGAGTCGCGCTTGCACCGCAATATGATTGTCGCGGTTGATCCGATTCTCGCGTCCGTAAAATTGGTCTTGCGGAGCTGCAGTGACGCTTGAAATATCGATCGACGCGGCTTATCGCGGTGGTAAATGGCGTGATTGAACCAGGAGAAAGCAGCATTCAGATTGTGGTTAATCCATCCTTCTCGTCACAACTAACTCTTCTAAGTACGCTTCAGAATGTGCGTTTATCCTTTGGTGCTTGAGTTTTGAAGGGTGGCGATACAATTCGCAAGAGTGGCTTTTCTTTGGCGCAATTGCTTGGAGGCGGTCTGCGCACTGGCCTCCCTCTTCTCCTTCTTGGCTGCTCCTCACACAGCGTCATGCTGCCTTTTTCGCGGCTTCTACACAGGAAGACCAGCCACACACCCACACACAGCGCTTTGCGTACAGTACTGTACGAGAGGGCAAGTGGTCTTGCTGAGCTGAGCGGAGCGGAGCGCGCTCTTCCTTCCTATCGGGCGGTCGATCGATCCGCGTGCGCTTGCGATTCAAAGCAGAACTAGCTGGTACCATCAGTTTGAAACAAGCGACTCGTCCCGCAAACACCACGCAAGCAATAAACAAGCAAGCGAGCGAGCGGGCTTGATCAGCCGTCTCTCCAAGCAAGCCTCAGAGAGACCCTTCCAAACAAGCGCTGCACGCAACAACAACAAGCAACCAAGCAAACAAGTCGCAAACAGGCGCGCTTGTGTTACTTCACACAAACACACGCACGCTCGTTCGTCTGTCGGAAGTGGGTTCACACGGACACCCGCCATTCCGCAACTTGCGCTCAACCGCACAGATCTCGCAGACCGCAGAGAGAGAGACGCCAGCAGTGAGCAATCAGCATGGACATCGGCACGGAGGTGTGGGTGAAGAGCGAGAAGCAGGTGTGGGTGCCGGGCGTGGTGCTCGACTGCCAGGCCGTGGGCACCACGGGCGTCGTCAAGGTCAAGCTCGACGACGGCGCGATCGTCACGAGCGTCTACGCGGAAGAGGACGACCCGGTGCGCGGGAACGAGCTCTACATCCGCAACAAGGAGCGCAGCGTCGAGGACCTCGCGTGCCTCACGGGACTCGAGTACCTGCACGAGCCGGCGCTGCTGCACGCGCTCAGCGAACGCTTCTCGCATGACCATATTTATACATCGATCGGCGACATCCTCGTGGCCGTGAACCCGCTCAAGCCGCTCAACCTCTATTCGCAAGCCACGATTGATCAGTACAAGGACGCGATGTACCAGGAAGGCGAGGTGTCTTTAGATCGCAGTCGAAGCAGCTCGACGACCGCAGCAGTTGGGAGTGCAGGAAACTCTGCGCTTGCAGACGCGCCGCCACATGTGTTTGCGATTGGTGCCAAGGCGTTCGGTGGATTGCTGAAGCAGGACCAGCGCAACCAGTCGATTCTAGTGAGCGGTGAGAGCGGATCAGGAAAGACTGAGTCGACCAAGTTCCTGATGCAGTTCCTCACTTCGGTCGGCAGTGACGCGTCTGCCAGCGAACACTCGGCGGGCGAGGTCGTGGAGATTGGACGACGCATTTTGCAGACGAACCCGATCCTCGAGTCTTTCGGAAACGCGCAGACGATCCGCAACGACAACAGTTCGCGCTTTGGTAAATTCATCAAGATCCAGTTCGGCCACAAGAATGACATCGTCGGCGCGGAGATCGCGTCGTACCTTTTGGAGAAAGTCCGCCTGATCCATCAGTCCCCAGGCGAACGCAACTTCCACATTTTCTATGAGCTGCTTGAAGGTGCCGATGAAGCCCAGCTGAGCGCGCTCGGTTTGAAGCGTGGCGCGAAATACGAGCTGCTGAATGCCTACGGTGGTCCGATGAATCGACGATCAGCCATTGGCGCGAACCAGTTTGCGCAGCGATTTGCACAAACGGTCCAGGCTTTCGAAGACACAGGGATTGACAGCGAGGAGCAGAACCTGATTTACCGGATACTGGCCGCACTGCTGCATTTGGGGAACGTGAATTTTATGATGGAGATCCACGAAGGGAAAGGTGAATCCGGCACGCGAGAGGAGTCAGCGGCAGTGACAGCAGCGACACGGTATCACTTTGAGAAATGCGCGGAGCTGCTTGGCGTAACGACGAAGGATCTTGACTCGTTGCTGCTGACCAGAAAGATCACGGCAGGCTCTGAAGTGATGGTGTTGAAGCAGAACGCAGAGCAGGCAAAGGATATCTGTCGATCGTTGGCGAAGGCGATCTACGGACGTGTGTTTTCCTGGTTGGTGCGGAGACTGAGTGACGGGATCAACTACTGCGACAACTCGGACGTGTACGACTACGACGCGCCTGAGATCAAGACCATCGGCATTCTCGATATCTTCGGTTTCGAGAGCCTTGGTCGCAATGGCTTCGAGCAGCTTTGCATCAACTACGCGAACGAGAGATTACAAGCGCAGTTTAACGAATTCGTGTTCATCAAGGAGCAGGACGTGTACGTTTCGGAAGGTATCGACTGGCGATCTATCCCATACCCCAGCAACGAAGCGTGCCTGTCGCTCTTTGACGACAAGTCGAACGGTCTGTTTTCGCTGCTCGACCAAGAATGTTTGATGCCAAAAGGATCGGATGAAGCGTTGGGGACGAAGTTCTATCGGTACCACGGAGGAACCGAAGGCGTCAGTGGAGGGAGCCTGCTGAAACATCAGCAGAGTTTGCCGATGTACACGTTGCCACAGATCATGACCTCGTTCGGCCGATACTTGCAGCAGCCCGCGGATCAAGTCGAGAAGGAGCCTGAGCTAGCACCAAGCGGAAAAGTGAAGCCGTTCTACGCGTCGAAGATGGACCGTGTCAAGCACCAGTTCGTCGTGCACCATTTCGCTGGCAGGGTGTGCTATCGCATTGAGCAGTTTGTTGAGAAGAATCTGGACATGCTGCCTGCTGAAGCCAGCACAGTGTTCTCTTCATCGTCGAATGCTATCGTGATTGCTATCGGGGATGTTGAGGTGTTGGATCAGGTATCTGAACGAGGACCTGGCAGACGGCGTCACTCTTTGCTCCGAGCACCAAGTGTTTCTGCGCAATTCAAGAGCCAGCTGGATCGACTTGTCGAAGAAATCGGTCTGACGGAAGCGCACTACGTTCGTTGTCTCAAACCGAATGAGGTGAAGCGACCGGGAATCTTTGATCGCGAGAGGATGGTGGAACAGCTGCGCTCCGTGGGTGTGCTGGAGGCGCTGCGCATTGCTCGTGCTGGCTACTCGGTTCGCCTTGGTCACTCGACTTTCATCGAGTTGTTCTCCGGTTTCCGCTCGCTCGTCGGAGCTGGTGCTGGAAATGTGAGAAAGTCTCCACACTCGTATTGCGAAGCCTTGGTAGCTGGTTTGCTCGCCGAAGTGCAACGCAAAGAAGGGAACGGAGAGGTGAAGGCAAAAATCACCAGCAGCATCTTTGACGCTGAAGAAAGCAACGCGGTTGAAGAAGCTCGGCGGCATGGAGTTCAAGTTGGCAGGACGTTAGTGTTTTGCAAGACCGAAACTTTCAACAAGCTCTCCCGACTGCGCTTGGAACTTCGAGATCAGTCTGCAACTGTGCTGCAACGATACTACCGCGGCTACCGTCGGCGCCGTCGTTTCCAGCAACTCCGAGACTTTGTCCACCGCATCCAATCCATCATCCGAGGTTTCATCGCGCGGAAGCAAGTGAAAGAACTGAAGCGTGTGCGACAAGAGAGAGCAGCAAACGCCATTCAACGATGCTGGAGAGGAAAGCTGGTGCGCAACCGGATTCTTGAAAAGAAGATCCGCTTGTTCCGCTTGCGAGCGGCGTTCAAGCTCTTCCAACTTGCCCACACTCGACTCAAAGAGTACGTCAGTGACCCGGAGCCTCAACTTCCTGACATTATTCCGATCGTGTCATCAAGAATCGGCTTGGACAAAGTGGCCAAAGATGAAGATGCTACAACGGATGTTCAATCGTGGGCGAGCTTGAAGGGAGGATCAGACAGCGACGACTACGCTGAGAAAGCGTCCAGCAAGAAGAAGTCGTCCAAGCGAAGTGAAAAACATCGAATCCGATCTGATATAGAATCAGAGAGTGAATCAGACGAAGCTCCTCGAAAGAGTAAGAAAGCGTCTTCCCGAACCTCCAGGCGAAGTGAGAAGCAACGAGTCCGATCTGATGTAGAATCAGAGAGTGAATCAGACGAAGCTCCTCGAAAGAGTAAGAAAGCGTCTTCTCGGACCTCCAAGCGAAGCGAGAAGCAGCGAATTCGATCTGACGTGGAATCGGAATCAGAAAGTGAGTCAACTTCGGATGAAGCTCCTCGTCGAAAATCTTCTTCCCGAACTGATAACCACCGCTCGCAGTCAAAGCGAAAGTCGTCGACGAAGAAGAAGCGAAAAGATGCCGATGAAGATCGAAACTTCAAGTTGGAGAACGAGATCCTGCGTCTAAAGCAAATGCTACTGGAGAAGCACAACAGCCGTGATTCGTCCCGAGCTGACAAGCGCTCTTCTCGGTCTTCGCGCAACTCGAGGTTTGGCATCCAGGATATGTACCCAGATCCGATGGACATGCAAACTCGAGCGAGTCGCAGAAGTTTATCCATGGACGAGATTGATTTTTCAGCTGATGAGGCTGAGGATGGTGACGAAGTCTCGCTCTTGCCACCACGTCGCGCGCAGAGTGTGTATCACACTCGCCAGCTGGACCAGGTATCGATGCTGTCGCAGAAAATCGAAGAGCTCGACTCGAAGTGCAAGTTCTTGGAGCAGCTCGTTGCAAGAAAGTCATTCGATGAGTCGTCACGATCCTCGATAGCGTACAGCCAGCGATCGTCAGGCAGTGGTGGGTGGGACCGTCGACGGTATCCATCTGTGATCGACACAGGGAGCGTCTACGGAGATGGTCAGTTCAGCGAGCGCGACCACGGTCCTAACGGCGACATGGACGGCATGATTCGAAACATTCAGCAGCAGATGGACATGCTTCGTCAGACCATGGTGCAGAAGGAAGAGGCGATCCAGAGTCGTCGCGAAGCGCACCCAACGTCGTTTTCAAGCTCTCGCCGCACGCGGTCGTCCTCTGCTGCATCCTCTGGATCGTTTTCGGGGATGCTGGGCGACCCCATGCATTACAACAATAGTCTCCTGTCGCCAGCTGAATCGCATCGCAAGCAGCCATCATCTGCAGGAAGCGGAACGTACAGCGCTGGCTCGGTTGGATTTCCGCCAACTCCAACATCGTCGATGCTTCCAGGCCAACCTCGCTCGATTCCAATTCGAATGAACAGTATGAGCAGCATGGGCAGCGGCGGTGGCAGTCGCCACGTGCCTCGCATCGTCAAGTGGGCGAGAAGCAACAACTGCTTCGAGTGCGAAGAGCCGTTCAACATCTTTGTGCGTCGCCACCACTGCCGCATGTGCGGCAATTCGTTCTGCCACGAGCACTCAAGCCGCCGGGTGACACTGTTCGGCATCGGTTTTGATGATGAGCCTGTGCGCGTGTGCGACGCTTGCTTCGCTGATCACTACGCGTTCTCGCAGGATCCGTACCCCACGGTGGCTGCGCAGTACCCGGCGTTCCCGAGCTACAGCGGCGGATCAATGTCAGCGCTTGCATCCTCGCACACCAGTGCTGTCTGAAAATGGTGACGCAAGACACCAACCAACAAAACCCAAGTATCTTGATTGTGTAATACGTAGAAGTAGATGTAGCGTGGTCTAGAAAGTAGATTGGCGATTCGCATAGCTTTGTAGGTTAGTTTGTAGAGAGCCAAGGAAGGCAGAAGAAGAAGCGTCAGTAGAAAGTAGTAGATGAGATTGAAAGTTAGAAGATATTGTTAGTAATTAAAGAAAGCTCTTCTTCCTGTCAAAACAGTCGTCTCAAGCCCAGAAAACTCCGCCAGATAGGCAGCGTCTAGAAATACAAGCGTTCGCTCACTCATTCACTCACTCACTTGTTCCGTATACGTCGATCAGCTTGTCAACATCACACTCGGGAAATGCAACACTTCCATACCTATCTGCAAACAGTCAATCTGTATTACCAGTGACGAAATCAGTGATACACGCGACCTCGACCTCTTACTCGAGCATTTCAGCAAGTCTTTCTGCACGTGGTACACGCCAGACCTGAACGTCATCAGTGCGGAGCCAACTAAAGAGCGCATCGACTTGTGCGAAGGCGTGCTCTACCGCAAGTGCGCGCTGCCTGGCGCTCCAAGCGGAGTGGAAGCGATGTGTTTCAGCAGTCGAATGATGGTGATCACGTGCAACTTGCCTCTCAATTTCAACATCGAGATCCGGAAGCAGCAGATCCTGCAACATGTTGGAGCCCCTTGCGATCCGATCAAAGAGGCATGGCTTGGACGCACCGCTGGTTAATGCGAAGCTTTTTATAGAGAAAACGAGTTGCGTCAACCCAGTCAACTTCAACGTCCACAGAGAAGAACACATTCACGTGCATCCGCCAGAAATGTTTCCCACCCATCTTGTTGGCTCAGTTGCGACGAATTTACCCACCAGCACCTACCTACCTTGGATCACAACCTTGTGTTCTGGTAGCTGTTGGGTAAGATGTCGCGATCCGGACGAAGAGCAGTCTCGGACGTACATTCGATTTCATGGAGCTGCTATGAGAACGGAGGTTGAGGTAAAAATCCACCCAACGTTTGCCATACCTTCGTGTTGCGCTTGATCTTGTACTCAGATCTGAGTTGTAGTTCATGGTGCTGGGCTGTCATTTGCGTGTTCGGGGTTCATCAGATCTGATCCGAAGCAGATGGCGTGTTTTTCTCAGATGACAAGGAAGAAGCTGACGAGTGGATCAGACGGTGCCTGAACTTGCTTTCTGCTTCTTTGGTGACGCCGAGAGTGAAGCTCATGCCCTCGCAGCAGCAGACGCACCTGCGCAACACCAGTTGCGTCTGTGCGACTGAGCGAACAGCATGATGACCAAGGAGCAGCAGACCATGCTTGGCATCTGCGGTGGGGTCGGCCCCGCCGCGGGCGTGCTGCTGCACCAGATCATCCTGGAGCATACGAAGAGCGACGGAATGGACCAGGGCCATTTCAACGTGTGCCACTTCTCGCGCTCCGAGGACATGACTGACCGCACCGAGTACCTCCAGCACATCGCGGAGGATAAGGGTGCCGATGATATGCGCCCAGATGGAGCAGCTTTGCTGCAGATCGAGAACCCTGCGTGCGGAATGGCGCGGACGTTCGAGATGATGAAGAGTGCCGTCGTGAGCTGCAATGCGCGCCTCGTCACGGGTGTGCCCTGCAATACTTTCCACGCCAAGCCGATCTGGGACGAGTTCCTTCGCCTCACAGCACCGTCGTTAAAATCGCCGTGGGTGCATCATGTGCACATGCTCGAAGAAACGGTGCGGTTCATCGCACAATACGCGCCGAGTTGTACCCAGATTGGCTTGATGGCAACGACCGGGACCAGGGAATCCCGCGTGTACCACGACCTCCTGGAGCCGTTAGGGTACAGCATCATCGAAATCTGTCCGTCACTCCAAACCGAGTTGCACGAGTCGATCTACAACAAAGTCTGGGGCATCAAGAGCACTGCGCCTGCCGTGAAACCGCGCTGCGTCGCGAATTTCCATCGGTATGCTCGGCAACTGAAGAAGAACGGAGCCGAGGTGATCGTCATGGGCTGCACGGAGATCCCGTTCGCATTCACCGGACGCAAAAGCTTTGCTGGAGTGCTGCTCATCGACCCGCTTGTCGCACTTGCACGCGCGATGATCCGAGAGGCTGACCCTGCGCGGCTGAAACCTTTGGAACTGGAAGGAAACCGGATTGCACCGCTGAACAAGCTGTCGCGGCCCCGATCGCCCATGAAGTACCACAAGTCCTGCTGACCTCCTGTGTGGCGTGCAGCCAGTCAGTAATGTGTGAGCGAAACCACAACGTTTGGATGGCTTTATACAGTCGTAGGTAATAGATTAGAGTTTTATTTATCCACAGTACACAAATTTACTTGGCGTCAGAGGTGTCCTTTTCCATTATTCTTCTTTACATCAGAGAGCCGAGTTGATTCAAAAACTCGGTCGCTTTCACTGACGCAGCTTGCTCTTCCTGTGCGTTCGCTGCAGATTCGAGAGACGACACTTTCGACTCTTCCTTGGCAGCAGCACGAGAGCTGGCATCTGTTTGCCCCCGCAATTTCTCCAAACGAAGCTGCTTTCTTGTCTTTTTGTCGAGGTGCGCCGACTTTGCGTGGGTTACGCCTTCGTGAACTTCCTGCAGGTACGTCTTCTCTTGCGAGTTCAGTCGCTTTTCCCATTGAGACACCACGAAGCTGCCATTAACAGATTGGGACTCGGTTCGCGGGTCTGCCTCATGTTCGGACGAAATAGTGGGCAGCACAGATCCCGCAGCTTTTCGAATTTG
The DNA here is from genome assembly GCA_023335535.1 of Globisporangium spinosum. Lineage (NCBI taxonomy): Eukaryota > Oomycota > Peronosporomycetes > Pythiales > Pythiaceae > Globisporangium > Globisporangium spinosum. The sequence continues at coordinate 38,326 of JAADVN010000076.1, forward strand.
TTGCTGTAGGAATTCAGCATACTCGGCGCTGTCTTTCGCGACCATCCGAGTGCGACCAAACTCGTCCGTGATCTCCACAATCTCACTTGACTTCGGAGCCGCTGAAGAATCCATCGCAAATTTCTTTTTCGCGTGAAAATCGACCAGACACTCCGTCACTGCCGTTGAAGAATTCCCAGAGGCCGGCGCGCGTCCATTCATCATGGCGTCATACAACTTGGCTTTCTTCGCGAGCATGTCTCTCGATTTTTTGTGCCACGCCCTGTCGTCATCGTGTTCATTCAACTGCTCCTCGAGGGCAGCTTCGTCCTGCTTCCTGCGCTTCTCGACGCCGCGATTGGTCTTCTTGCCTATCTTCTCCTCTTCCCGTGACAGCACATCACTGTCGTCGCCACGCTTCTTGGTCGCCTTCAAGTGCGCAAACCTGCCAAAGCCGCGAGTCCCAGCAGCAGAAGCTTTCGAGCCGCTGTCGTTGTCGTCGTCGCCAAGCAGCGCGTCGCGCAGAGAGCGCTTGCGCTCCTGGCGTTCCTGCTCCTTCTGAAAGACGACGGCGCGCAGATCCACGAGCGACTTGGAGTCCACTTTGATGGCCTTGGCCTTGGACGGCAGCAGCGCCGACTCGGTCAGGAACCCCAGCGACATCGTTCTCCTCCTGCTTCTTGTAGACAGATTGCTTGACTCTCGAAATGCGGAATCCGCAAAAGGAAACAAAACGTGACGGACTTGTCCCGAATTGAACATCCCTCACAAACCAAACAAGGGAACCACGTGGCCAGCTTAGTGAACAGAAAATGCGGGACACGAGGGAAATGTAGCCATTTTTATATCTTGGTGAGCTGCGCTATATATCCTGTTTTCAATGTCCATCAAATATATGTGTGGTTGTCCACTTGATGAAGTGCTGTTTGCTCTGAGCGG
>JAADVN010000077.1:0-38774 GCA_023335535.1 Globisporangium spinosum
GCAGCGCGTGCGAACAGGGCGAGTGCGAGACGTTCCGGAAATGCGAGAACCCTCGGCCGTACAGGAGTGGCATAATCTTGCGTCACGGGCTGGTCAGGTGTAAGACTTGTTTCAGGGTGTGGAACCGAGGTACGAACGCCGCGTCGAACATCTGGAAGGCGGCGACGAGCGCGGTCCGAGGCGAGGGTCGCCCCGCGTACCTTCAACGCGTCTCAGTGGGGCTTCGTCGGTTGCCACGCCCACGATTGACAGTATGTCAGTGCTGGGCTCCTTTGTTTTTCCTCGGGCTACTGCGTCAACTGACTCGCTCGGTCCTCGTGATATTACATGGCTCCTGCTCATCCTCTACCGAGTGCCATTCATTCAGTAGCAACTGCAGTTTGAGAGTGGCACAATGTGCAAGAGCTCATATCGCAGCCTAGTTGTCGCATCCTAAACTCGTTTTTTTCTCTGTTTAACAGGTGAGGCATTTCTATTTGTTACTCCTCCAGCCACTTACGAAGTTCTTGAACGAAACTCAGCAACTGCTAGGCTCCCTCCATTGATACCGAATGAATCTCATAGAGAGAGAACCATTTGGCGTAATGCAGGCGGCGATGTTCATGCGATGCTTGCGATGTCTCCTCAAACGACACTTCTTCCATCCGTCAACACTCTGCGTAAACAACGTAGGGAATCAACACTTTCTCATTAATCATCCTTTTAATTGGTACAAATATCGCTCCAAAAGTGCTTTCTATTGCTATGACTGGCTTAAAATGCAAATGAGAGACACCCGATTTGGAAATTAGGTTTATGCTCGTTCAGAAAAAGAACCCCCTCGTTCACATCGTCTGACTCAGGCATAACCAACAACAACAGCACGAAGAAAAAAAGGAAGACGCCCACGAGATGGTGGTGGTGCAGCCAGCGCATTTAGACTTCTGCCTCCTCCTCCTCGCGGTGACAGGTGGCCGCAGATAGAACAGAAGCAAGCAACCCAAGCCCACACGTGCCTCTCTCTCTATTTATCTCCGCCCACTACACTGCATGCGGCGCTCGCAACGCGCGACGAGCGAGGTCGTGCGACCGACGCCCCCGCCCACTGGCGCGCACGCTGCTGTGCGGCAACAACACTCGGCGCCAGACGACGACCGCCATCACGAGCAGTACGAGGTGCACCGCATCGATGGTGCTGGTGTTCCTGATGACAGCAGCAGCTACGCGCAGCAAGTGCCGTTGTCGTCGTCCAGCGTGGTCAGCAATATGAGCGTGAGCAGCTACGAGTCGTGCGAGCGGCAGCGGCGGCAGCGCGCTATCTCGCACGCGTTCTTCGGACCGAGCTCGCAGGCGACCGACGTTTACTTCGACACCGACCAGGAGAACGCGGACGCCGACGCGAGCTTCCACGACTACTACAGCCACACCAGCGACGACGGCGACGATGACTACAACGGTGGCGATGTTCGTGGCAGCACTCTCAGCAAGAAGCGCAACAGCAGCAGAGCCACGAGCGACGCGTCCTCTATACGACAACTGCTGCTCTCGGAAGACAACGAGCGCGTGCTGAGCGCGGAAGAAGCCGCGGTGAAGCGGCGGCGGCGGAAGGAGAACCAGGAGAAGTTCAAACAGATCGCGCGCCTCGCGGACGCGCACCGACCCGTGAGCATGAGCACTTTCACGCGCAAGTCGACGCGGGAACTCACGCGACCGCTGGGCTCGAAGCGCAGCTTCTCGGAAAAAGACAGGAAGCTCAACACGGAGCTGTTCGAGGCGTACCTGGCGTACTCGCGCTCGATCGGCCACGAGCCGCAGATCGAGATTCACACCCTGGACGAAGAGAGGAACCCAGACACCGAGGACCTGGAGGAGAGCAGAGCGCCGTTCGGCACTCCGCGACGGCCGGTCGTCAAGGAGCACACGCACCCGTGGACCGACATGCTGGGCACGCGCCACAGCAAGCGACGCGGTTGTCTGCAGTTCTGGGCGTGGCTCTCGATCGGTGTGATCGTGAGCATCATCATGGCGTTCTTTCTCGCGTCCCTGTCGCTCAACGAAGTGCTGCACCTGGACGCGTTCGTGAAAGACAACGTGGTGGTCACGAACGATTACACGTACCTGTACTTGCGCGATGAAGTGACATTTGGACTCACGTACGACATCCAGTCGTCATTTACACCGACGGACGCGCAGCCAACTCCAGGAAACGAAAGCTACTTTCAGGTGATGCTGCTCTACGAAGACGACTTTGAATCGTATGTCGAGGGCGAGCCGTTCAATTACATCGCCGCGGGCTCGACGCTGCGCACGACGTACGCGAGTCTGCCGCTCACGACGATCGAGAACGTCGAGCACGAAGAGGTGTACTTTGTCGTGCAGCCGTGTGTGCTGCCGTGGAACCCGGGGGCCGACTACTGCCAGACACGCCAGCTGCCGACACCCATCAACGATGGCCACAAGGTGTACAAACTCAAGAAACAATTGGCGACGACCAACACGAGCACCATTAGCCTGGCGATCCGACGGCTGTACGTGAACCCGAAGCCGAACACGTGCAGTGATTCGGGCTGGCAGGGCGGGTGGTACTTGATCATCTTCCTGCCGTACGTGGTGCTAGCGCTCTTTGGGCTGCGCGTGTTCCAGATGCTCTACCGCTGCGAGAGCTTCCGCGCCAACCTCGAGCGCAAGTACAAGAGCGAGTTTGAGGTTCCGGAGAACGAGGTAGACTACTGGCAGCCCATGCCGTGGGACCGCAAAGTGCCCAAGACGCGACTGCTCGGTCCATGCTGCTGGAAGAAGATGCGCAAGCCCTTTGAGCCGTTCTACACGTGGTGGCGCCACGAGAACTACTTTACGTGGATCTTCTGTCCGTACCGCAACGAACGGCTGTCACGCGGTGAGCGCGCGATCATTGTCTTCTGCTCGCTCTACCTGACGTTTTACGTGCTGTTCGTACTCGTGATGCTGCGTGACGCGATCGGCTCGAGCATGTCGGTGTTTGCGAGCGTGTTGATCTACTACGTGCTCATCATGATCCTGCCGTCGCTCGGCAAGGCGATCTTCAAGGAGATCTTCAAGCTCATCTTCCGCCAGCGGCGCAAGTACTTTCGCGTCAAGGCTATGGGCGGCGACACGGCGGGCTTCTCGTTCCGGTTCGCGTTCTTTCTGCAGGTGCTCGTCGCTGTGCTGATCTCGTTCACGCAGCTGCCGATGTTCTACATCTGGCTCTACCGGAGCTGCGAGTTCCTCAAGCGGTTCATGTACTTTGGCATCCTGGCGGCATTCACGCGGCTGTCGATCCTCGGGCTCGTGCAGGACTACATCTGGTACCTTGTGATCAAGACATGGGGCTGGAAAGACTTATGTCCGTACTGCACTGAGCGCCTCGTGCACTGCGACTGCTTCAATGACGAGCTGCTCGTGATCTCGGTCGAACGCGTCGGCCCCAAGTGGGAACTCATCATGGTACTCGATGCGCTGCTGGGTAAGCAGGAAGGGTGCTCGCCGCAGTTCGACCAGTACACGCCCGAGCAGCTCCGCGAGCGGTGGCAGATCCTGGTCGACCGCGCAGAGGCGCACATGGAGAAAATAGAGAAGCTAATCGCGTACCGTGAGAAGAAGCGCATGGACCAGATGCGACGCGAGCGTGTGCGAGAGAGTTTCATGAATGCTACATCGTTCCTGAGCTTCCGTGGAGATGCGAACAACAGCGCTGCTGCTGCTTCAGCAGCGGTAGACCTGGCTCTGGACGGTCAGCAAGGTGGAGGAGCAAAGCACAAGAATCGCAAGCACCACCACCACCACCATCATCATCATCACGACAGCAATACGGAGGAAGAAGACGGCAGCTCGATGCCCGGGAGCAGCGAGGATCTTGAGCTCATCGGAGGCTGTTCGTTGCGCGAGAAAAAGATCTTGGCGCTCAACAGCAAGATCAAGCTCGACAAGTTCGAGAAGCACTACGACTCGACAATCGTCGACGTCTTCCACTCGATCCAGAGCTCGCTGACGAGGCGGCGCCACCACCAGGCAGATCGCGACCAGCGCCGCGAAGAGCGCCGACAGAGGCGAGCACTGCGCCGTGAACAGCAAGACTTGTCTGCAGACATGGACCGGGCGTCCTTTGTTTCCGATGTGTCGGATATTGAAGACGAAGATGAACGGACGCCTGACGGCGGTACGACGGCACCTATGACAAGCTCTGGCGATAGTAGCAGCAGCGGTAGCAGCGGCGAGACCATGTGGGTGTACGACAGTCCACGGCAACGTCTGGAGCGCCGCGAGCTGGAGAAGCAGCGCCGTAAAAAAGCGTTCCGAGTACTCGACAACTACTTCATCGAGTCGGTCGAGCCTGAGCGCAATGAGCAGGGTGAAGTGCATTACGTGCCAAGCAGCACTCCTTCGGCCGTTGCCACGGCAGATGCTGGTACTCCGGTCGACGCTGCCGCGACTGGAGCTCCAGCTCCTCCACCATCATCTCACAAGCCCCTCAAGCGCAGGGACTCCAAGTTCATTCAGCTGCTCAAGCGCCAGAAGAGTATGGTACCGCGCGACGAGGACGTTGTGATGGTCATGAGGGACAACATGGACACGAAGATTCGCATCACGGAAGTCAACGATGAAGACGACGACGAAGAAGAGAAGGACGCCTACGCCTCGGAGCACGAGGACCGCGTGAGCGTCCAGTCGTCTGATGCGGTGCCGCCGCCGCCTCATAGCCGGACGTATGCCGTGATCGAGCGCAAGCCATCGCTGCTGCGCAAGGCGTCGTTGTCGGCCAACTCGTTCGCATCCTGGATCTTCAAGATCGACAAGGACTCGGCAGTGTAAGCGACTTGAAAGCAGGTGGATGTTAATTTATGCAGTGCCACATATCTATCTCCAAACAATAGCATGAGCTCTTTTTTCACGATTTCCGTGGACCAGGTTTGCATGCAATGCAATACCATTTCTTTTGCACTTGCATTTTTCGGTTCTGGAAGAACTCTCGAGTTGGGTTGGCGTATGCTCATGCACCTTTCGCCAGGATATCGACCGTGACCAGATTCGTATCAGATGCTGCAGCCCAGTGCTTTGCAGGCAGGACGCAAGCTGCGAGCTGAGTTGTGGCCCCACTTCCATAACTGCATGCACCCGGACTGCCAAACCTGTTGCCATGACAAGTAAATGAACTACTGCTGGCAGGCTTGTGCTCACGCGATTCCTCACAAAATCATCCATTCCTTTACGTGGTTCAGACTGCTCGAGTGTAGAGAACTGCAGTGGGCAGTAAGTCGCATCCACATGAGCAGGCGGACGCATATCCATCAGATAGCTACTCTGTGAACGCCGCCACTCGTGAAGCGAAGCGCGTCGTGACTCGCTGGAAAGGATACTTCCTGCATTCTCTGACTCGCTGGGACGCGAACATCAAGTATCAAAGCTGGAGAGCTACCTATTTGGATCGTCTATCATCTATCTGTCTATCCAATTCTTCACTTTTCTCTCAACGTAGCTCCTCGCGTGTCAAGGATCGAACAAGAGCAGGACAGCACTGCTACCTGCTGCTGCTGCCCTTCAAGCTCTCTTTACAGTCGACTGGCTGCAGTGTACTGCGTCCATGTCGGCCCCAATGTCCAGACACAAAAAGACAAGCATGCATGACGCACTCGTCGCCTTGAAGTGAGTGCGCTGGCATTCTGAATGCTGCTGATGCCCGGCGATCGGCAACGCCAGCGTCATCAAGCGCTAGATAGAAAATGAATGGGGGGTGCTGTATCATGCCAAAGTGGACACAACTCGGACGGCATCCATCAGAAGTGCCCACATAGGCTTTTACTACGCAGCCGCCACTATCGTACACAAGTACGCTCCAGCGTGGGGTCATCCACAGCGTATCCGTCGTTCTAGGTGCGCGGTGCTCAGGGTTGGTTGTAATCAGCACGAAGACAATGATGTGGAGTTTTATTTGGCACAGAATGGATTTGATTGAATCGCAGGTGCGCTCGATCCATCAGACTTGCATGGCCCACTCGACCTGCGCCTCTGAGCCGGCCCTTGTGTCATCGTCGCCTGCTACTGCTAATATACTTTGGTTTAGAAAGCTTAGAAGCTGGAAATGCTCGCCTAAATGTTTGTTTTGGAATGGGCCGGGTGTGAGTAACCTCAGTGTGCACCACTTCAAGACCAGCTGGTTTGTCACGTCAGACGATACACCCACATTGATCAGAGGTTGTCACCACAAAACCCGGAGTGTTCTCGTGTGTATTCTCTATAGATTTCTGCTAGACCAGATTACCAGTTTGAACATGATCTACATGCATGGCCAGCTTTGCTTTGAGCGTCTTGATTGATAATACATTCCATCGTTCCTGGCTGCCATGTCAACTTGGCTGGAGAGCAGCTTTTACGTCTGCAACCTTCACTTGCAATGTACATCACAGCAGCATAATACTGTACACGCGCGTATGGTGACGAGTGGATGGATGGATAGATTCGAAGAGCACACTTCGCCTCAATATTTGACAACTCGTTCATCGTCGGTCGATCGTCTCGCTTGTTGTTCAGAAGCTCTATTTCAGCGTTTTGGTTTGGCTTGGGCCACAAACACAGCTCTTTAAGGAGGGCCTTGTAGAGCCTCTTCATAGGGATATCCTCAATTTATCAATTTAGAACTTACCTACCCATAAGTATGCTCGATTGCATTTCCTATCAGCGATACCTTCACGTATAAATACTTATGCCTTCGCTCCACACACAGCGATGTGATCGAATCCGTACATTCGGGAACAAGCGTGAACTGAGCTGCTGCACCAAAGTTTTCTTCCGCTCGGATTGATTGCATTTGCCAGCTGTACGCTATGCCACCTTAGTCTCTTCGACGCATTCTGATAGTCAAGTTATTACTCGGTGACTGAAATCAATCATTATATCACCAAATTCTCGCAAATTATGTTGCTACTGTCTATTGCTGGCGCACTGACAGTGAAACTCATATCGATAGCTAAGACGGATGGTAGCGGTGGCCACTCATATCGTCTATCAATGTTCTCGATCAACCTTCGTCACGCGCCAGGATCCGATTGAATCCTACAGATTGTTGGTCACACCACACCCAAGCCAACTGGCACCATGCTAGAAGGGATTGCAACAGAATGGCCGATCCCATGGCAAACATCGCAATAGACGAGATCGAAAGCCGAACGTTCTCTGAAGACTTAGCAGGAGAAGTCAAGACGAAAGTCAGGCAGGTGCAAAGTTTTACGTCAAGCTTTGTTTTTCCCACAGCGATCAAACATTTTCAGGGTTCTTCAATGTAAAGTATCCTTCTCGCTTTCACACTTCATACCCCACCACTGCGTTGGTTCTCGCCTGAGCGCACAGCGGCGGACGAATTATTCAATGCGAGATCTTCTTGGCGATCTTTGTTGGCTTTAGGGAATTGCAAGCTCCAAATTTCCTTAACAGTCCGTCCAACGCGGCAGACAGCTTAGTATGCAGATCTCAGATATCCATGCCGATATTATCCATAAAGAGCGTCTGATCTCTCTTTTTTGTTTCGAAAAAGCTCTTCTTGAACCGCCCCATCACCAATGCACCTCCTCTTTTTCAGCTGGCCATCCACCTCTTGTATCACATACCATTCATCTGTCGCAATATTTACCAAAACAGAGAGGTTCTCACAGCCACCAACTGCATTTTCTAATGATTATACAGAGGTTCTTGCCAGCATTTTGTTTGAGCCTGGAAAATGTGGGGTGCACCTGCGTCTTGTCCTTTTGCATGAACAGATTTCCTTCTTTTTTTCTTGAAACAGCGTGTCATCGGCGGACGCGTCCATCTCCATCTCCATGCCCACGCACCCGCCGTCCACTCGCCACACACACGCGCAGTGAGCCACTCTTTACGCAGGTACCTCCGCTCTTTACTTCCGCCCGCCCTCACTTCCTTTGTTTTGGCTCGAGCCCACCAAGGTGTCCAGTTCACGCATCGCATCGCGCTGTTCTTTTTCCACCAAGGCATTTCAGTCAACAGAGAAAGAGAAAGCGAGAGGAACTCAGCTGGAAGAAGGTGTGATATCGGTAGGAAGAAGGGCATCAAGCATCGCGCCTTCAATCTGCTTATCTGCCTATATCTGCTTTTGCATCTCTCCCCGTAAGCAGGGCATTTGTGTAATCGCACGCGCGGTCTAAGCAGCAAAGTGCAAGAACAGAAGTGATGGTGACGCCAAGCGCGGCGGTGGCGGCGGCGATAGCCATGGACGCGCCGCTCGCGCACATTCGCCAGCGGCTCGACGCGCTTGTGTACGACGACCACTCACAGTACCTGCTTGGTTCGCTGCAACACACGGACTCGTTGTTCCTCATGTCGAGCAACTCGATCCCGGGGCTGCCGCTCGGTCGCCAACAGCAGCAGCAGCACCACCAGCCGCCAACGGGCGCGACGCCCAACACAGTCGGCACGATGGTGAACCGTATGAGCGGCAACATGGGCGTGTCGATCCGGAGGCGAAGGATACCGGGCGGCACGCGATGGGCACGCGTGGTCGGGATCACGCCGTACTACGTGACGTTCGTATTATTTATTGGCCTCGGCTGGCTTTTCCAGGCGGTCGGCGTGTTCACATTCGCGCTCGCGTACCAGACGATGATCAGCAAGGCGTCGGCGGGGTACATTGAGATCGTGAGCGCCAAGCAGAGCTACGTGGCGCTGAGTTTTTTCTTCCTCGCCGAGATGTTTGGCGCGATCGGCTTTGGCTCGTGCGCAGACCACTACGGGCGGCGCAAGGTGCTGCTCGCGGCGATCGCGATGTGGCTGCTCGGCGAGATGCTCCTCGCACTCGCGTGGAACTATGCGTCGCTGCTGGCGTTCCGTCTGATCGCAGGCATTGGACTCGGCGGTCAAAGCGCGCTGCTCATCACGATCTCGCTCGAGTTCTCGCCTAAGCGCACGCGCGGACGGATCCTCGTGCTCTCCCAGTTGCTCGGCGGCTGCGGCGTGATCTTCGCGGCGCTGTTCGCAAAGTTGCTGACCCCGTGGCGCTGGGTGTTCATCGTGCTCGCAATCGCGTCCATCGGGTTCGCGTTGCTGTATGTATTTTATTTAAGAGAGTCCCCAAAGTACCTGGCGAGCATCGGACGCATCGAGCAGGCGCTGCACGTGGTGCAGGGCATGGAGAGCGCGCATGGCATTGACCGCCAGGCGCGCGTCACTATCCCGTCGAGTTTGTATGCCCCGCCAGCGGTCCAGCAGCAGCAGCGTAGAAGAAACTCGTCGCGCGCGTCTCGAACCACGGACGTTCGACCGCTCGTGGGGTCCCCCACGCAGGTCGCATATCAGCTGAAAGAAGACCAGGAGATGGACAGCGACGACCTCGCGCCGCTGCCGCTGCCAGCCTCACGGAGAGGAACCAGCGAGAACAGGAACAGCAGCAACAACAACAATTACATCGTTCCGTCGAGCGGCAACGTCGGCCGCCCTCGCGCGTCGACCGACCGGCACGCCGCGGCGTCCCCCGCGATGGTGTCGTTCACGGTGTCGTCGTCCAAGCGCTTCGCCGTGCTCTTTCAGTCGCATTACTTGCGCAAGACGCTGTTCCTCTGGGTCGTGTGGCTGCTACTTTGTGGGGCGTTCGGTACCGCGATCACGTGCCTCATGCGCCGCCTAGACCGAGTCGAGAAAGCGTCCGCGTCCGAGTACGTGTTCCTCGGGTGCATGACGCTGCCGGGTCTGGTGCTTAGCGCCACGCTTGTCGAGCAAATGGGTCGAAAAGCGGCGCTCGCCGTGCTGCTCTTTTGCTCGTCCGTCATGATGTTTATCGTCGGCACGTACTTGTCCGCGAGTGCGTCGCGGGGCTCGCTGCTGGTCACGCTCGGCTTTCTCTGCATGTTCCTCGCCGGTGTGTTCGCAGCGCTCTGCGTCTACACCGGCGAGCACTACGCGCTCATGGTGCGCGCAATGGGCATCGCGTGGGCTCTGGCATGCGGCCACCTCGGTTCATTCATCGGCGTCTACGCGGCGCTGACGAGCTGGACTCTCAACGGCCACTCGGGTCACCAGCTCATGCTGTGGATCTCTGGCACCACCGGCTTCGTGCTCATGTTCATCGTCCTGGGCTTTGGTCAAGAGACCAAGGGGCTGGACATCGACATCATCGAGCCGCTCAAGACGGACACTGTGAAGCGAGAGCAACCCACGCGAGCCGACGAGCATGACGGAGAGCACCACCATCACAATCACAACACTGACGATTTCGACAGTGACCTGGAGAAGCACAACCACCAGCCGTTCGAGCGCCACGTTGCAGCAAACGAGCAGCTCTCAACGGTGCCGTCGTCCCCTGCGGGTGCATCTTTCTCGTCGGCATCGTCGTCTTCGTCGGCGTCCTCGTCGAGCTTCTTCCCTAACATGAACAAGAAGAAGAACTGGACGAAGCAGATGCGCGCATTCGCTGCCGCCGCCATGCCGCTTCGCAAATCCGCGACGCTGCGAAAGAAGTCGACCCGCTCGACGCTCGGCGACGACAGCTGCGGGGACCTGGACCAGCTCGACACGATCGTGACAGACGGCGAGGCGAAAGCCGCCAAGTACTTGCGCCACAACTCGACCCACCAGAAGCAGCCGCAGTATCTCAACAGCAACAGCAGCGGCGTGCCGCTCGACATCCCGAACCGCAAACAGACCGTGCACAGCGACGCGTCCGAGCCCGCTCTCTTGGACTGGCGCCCCTCGAACTCGGACGATCCGCATAGTGACGGCGACCATGACGACCACGACGCAGCAATGATGGAGCACCGCTCGGACAGCGAGGCCGACAAATTTTCCATCGAGATGGACAGCTACGACTCGTTCCGCTCGCTCTCGACGCCGATGCTCGAAGGCAGCCCAGAACTGAGCTTCCAGCGCTAAGTGGATGGATGGCCAATGAATGCTGTGAGCCACCTGTCAAGAATCAAGAGTCAAGACCCTCCCCTCCCCCTTAAATGTTAATGATGTCACCTGAGTGCCGTACTGCTATAGAAGATAGGTAATTAACAATGAACAAGGCAAGACTTGTTCCAACCACCAGCGAAATAAATGAGATCATCCGTACCATTTTATCGTCCGCGGCCTTCTTGCTTGCGCCAAATCTATCAATCAGATTCGTGGGTGAGTGAGTGAGCGGCAACTTGCTGGTGGTCAGCGTCAGGTTTGTTCACAGCACTCCACCTATTTCCGTCCTTTACATGGAGAGTTTGTGTTCGCCCAGGCTCGTGAGCGCAGAGGATGCATCCAGAGGACCGATATGTTGGCAAACAACCAACGTTTTTTTTTCAAATTTTCATTGCTTGAAAAGAGCTGATTTGCGAGATGAGAACGGCTTTCCGATTTTTGGATCCAATCGATCATATCAACGAGCGCCTCTTCAGGCTTTGCCGCTCTAGCGAATCCTCATCTCTTGTCATTGCCGGATCTCGTTCAAAACCCAAGCAATCAAGCGAGTATGGGAACTCGCAAGCGTTGGCCCGCGCTCCGAGTCGCGATGACACTCTGGTGGTTCTGCCTCTGCTTGCTCGCCGCTTTCGCTCGTGCGCAGTCGACTTCAGCAGCCACAGCGCAGTACCTTCGGATGCAATGGGCGGAAACAGACATCGCGCGCGTCACTTTTGCAGAACCGCTTTTGAAAGACGCAATGAAGACTTACTTTGAGGCGTCCGACGTGAGTGTGATCGACATCCGCGAGCTGTCGTTCCCCACGGACCTGGAGGCGGCAATGCGATCCACTTTCCACCTGCTCTTCATGATCATGAGGGACCCAGCGATAGTGACGACTCCTGCGAACGACACTCAAGCAGGAGATTTTCAGCCTGACGCGCTCGCTGCTTTTCTTCAAAACAGTCTGCTGTCGCTCCAGACACCGACAGACCCCTCCTTGAACGCAATTGGGAGCAGTAGCAACAGTGGAGGCACCACCACATCAGCAACAGTCAACCAGACGATAACGAGTCTGGTGTCCTTCTTCTCAGCGTCCAGCGTCAGCTTTGAGATCGTGTTAACAGCGGATGCTCAGGCGCTCGGTCCATTTCCAGCTCTCGCACCAATCGGCCTGCCATCTTCTCCAGCAATGGAAAGCTTCATGCTGCTTCACGTCTTCTTCCGCAACATACCGACACCTGCGAATCTGACGCAGGGGACGATCTACCAGACGCGTCAGGGAGTCTCGCGGTTCCTAAGATTGCCCTCGATCGCAGACATTTACGCTGCGGGACCTCCGGAAGTGCCAGCAAACACAGTGCTTCAAGTTGAACAGAGCTACTACTTGGTATTGCGCGGAAAGTATCAGAATCTGACGCTTGCAGCTCGAGAGACGCTGGCGAATCTACTGCCCTACGGGGATCCAGCGCGCGAGATCAACGACTTTGAGCACAACAACGGCTTCTTCGCCACCACGCGCGCGTCGATGTTTCTCGATTACACCATGCCGGCTCAAGCGCAAGCGTTCACATCGGAGAGGTCTTCTTCTTCGGGAGACGCCACCACGACCCTCGAGATTTCCATGATGGAAGTACTGTTCACGTACGCATTCAGCTCCATCACATTGACCAGTTCCCGCCAGGAAACCCGCCCGCACCAGCCCCTGCGATGCCCTCGACTGTTATTCCTGGTGTGTCCATAGACGTGCTGGCTTCGAAAATGCGCAAGCGTCAACGCTTCCTGTACAATGCAACAACATTCGCAAGCGGCAGTGCATCATCGCAGTTCCCTTCGTCCGTGACATATCTATCTTCAACCACCGTGATCCAGGCGAACGCCACCAGCTCATGTACAATGGTGAGCGGATTTTGCACGTACATTTACTGGAAGAACTCGGTGATAGCACGTTTTGGCTGGAGAGTATAGAATCGGTGAATTGTGTGGCGTGGAACTTGTTCCCATCGACTCCATTCTTCGCGGTCTCGGATCCGCCGCCGATGACCCTGGCTCCGATCATCTCCCCTGGGAACACGTCGACGCCGATTTGGACGTTTGGAGCGCTCTCCGGTCCATCGAGCCGCTTGGATTTCGCGCTGAACCTCCGAAATGTTGATGACAACTCGATGCCACTTAAGGTTGAGATCAGCACCGATGTGCGCTCGTCCGTGGAAGCCATATCTACAATCACAAGCATCGCACGGGACACATCAGCAACAAAAAGTTCTTCTTCGAGCCCGATCTCCGTGTACGAGACGAAGAGCAACATTGTGGTGACATACCAGAGCCGATTCCGCAACTCGAACGAGATGTTCCACTTCTTGGAGATCAAAAACTCGACGGTCCAGGCGAAAGACACGTCGCAGCCGTGCGCGCATTGCCAGAATTTGTACGAGTGGTGCACCAGCCAACCGAAATGCGCGGCGTTGGCGTCGTGCGTCTTTCTTCAGGGCATCGACCGCGACCAGATTCCGTACCAGATGCTGCAGTCCAGTCCGCTGCAGGACGTCCGCGAGCTGTGGCCCTACTTCCAGAACTGCATGAACCCGGACTCCGTCGATTTGAAGGTGATCATGCTGCTCTCGAACGCGGTTCGGTGCCAAATGTAGTGCTTGTGTACTTTTTGAACATCTTCGTGCTACGGCGGCGGAAGCGACAGTGACAACACGGTCCTCATTTGGGAGAGCGTGGAGGGCATACACCGTCTGACGACCTCACCGACCAATTCGCACTTCTCACGAGACGCAGCGGTGAACGTATCGATGCGCTTGGAGAATCAAGTGCTCTACTGTCTGCCCATCTTCTCGAACACGACGGCAGATGATCTCGCGGAAAAGATCACACGAACATGCAGGCTAGCAAAATACATCGGTAGAGCCAGCGTCAGCGTCAACATGACAGGGAACAGTGCGTCGACGCCCGTAGCGGGCAGCTATGACACGACCGACATCCGGTACAAGTACCTTGTTGGACCTCTCCCGAAGCTAGAGGTTGTGCAATCGATCAACAGCTCCAGTGCAGTCCCTGTCCAAATTGTGATCGTCGCGTTCCCAGGGATCCGTCTGCGTCTCGAGACCCAGGGCTTCCAGACGATCTTGCCTCCTGCGCCGTCCATCCCAACGCCGGATCCGTGCGTCAGATGCAGCAACTTGGCGCTGAACGTCTGTCTTCGCGATCTGAAATGTGTGGCGTTCACCGATTGCATCATGCGGTACCCGATGAACGACTCCTCTGTTCCACCACTCGGGGACGTAATCCTCGACGCATTTCAGAACGAGGCTATTGGCGAACAGATCTCGCTGAGTAGCGCGATTGATGCCTGCTATTCAAGTCTCAACGTGAACCAGCCCGAGTGGAGGAAGCTCGTGAACGCCAGCGCGTGCTTCAGCAACTACTCTTGCCCGATCTCGACGCAGATGCTGGTTCCAAGCGCAGCCAACCTGGTCGGCAAGTGGCGAATTAGTCCGGAGCAGAAGGTCCAGAAACTGATCTGCCAGCAGCAGCAAAGTGGCTCGTTAGTGCCAGATCTTCAGATCCCACTCGAGCTGGTTCGCGACTCTGAAATCGTGAAGACGGACAGTAGCTCGGTGGCGGACCCGCGGGAGTTGGAGCTGAAGCTACAAAGGCTACTCGAGTACGACGACATCTCCGTTGAGGTTGGGTTCGACAGAATCGACAGTGCTTCGGGGCTGCGAACAATCCAGTGGAGCATTGCCTACAATCACTGGGGGGGAGGTCTTCCTTGCTTCATACCCGACGCAAACTCTCCGATGTGGACGCTTTTCACGTATCCATCTCCACAGCAGGACTTGTATCTGGAGATGCTCAACAAAATAGCGTTAGCCAGTAATGACACGCTCGCAGATAGCAGTGGCAGTAATCTGGCATCCATTTCGGTTTAGCGAATCGTGCTTACTTTCGCTATGAACGATACATCATACATCATACATGCTTACCTCTTGCCTCGAATTCTTCTTCTGCTGTACAAAGTGCCTCACTTCTCGCTCCTCTTCAAAGCATGCGACCCGACTGTGTCTGATCTAAATTAAACCTATGTCGACGCGATAAAAGCTGCGAGAGCGATCACAGCACACGATAGCGAGAATGAGAAGGTTGTAGTCGCGGCTGACGCTAAGGCGGGAGCAGGAGTAGTCGACTCCGCTTGACTTGACGCGTCCGTGAAGAATGCAAACTTGATGCTTGATGTGTACTTGCAACCTGACACGGAGTTTGGCAAATGAAAGCACACGCTCGCGAGCTTCGCTTCCGTCTCCTCCAGACCGTCATCGACTGTGGCGGTAACGCTGTCAGAAGAGCCCGATGAAGAACCGTCGGCAACCAAATTTGGCATCGAGGTCTTGAGCATGGTGTCGATGGCACCGGCCATCAGCTTCACTGTGCTGTTCGGCTCTTTGGCCCAGTCGATCACGGTTTGCCCCTTCAGACACTTGCCGTCCGCAAACAAATCCGTCATCTCCATCTCAGGTATCAGTGGCATCTTGCTCATCTCAGTCAGCATTAAGTTCATCGGCTCGAAACACGAGTCGATCGGCGTCTGGTTCTTGAAAAACTGATACACGTCCCCAGATGAGGTGGTGAATGTCTCTCCAGCCATGGCTGCGCAAGCTTGATTGTTCGGGATCTGCGCCATCTTGAAAAGGTCGTCCATGAATGCACCGGCGCTTAGCGTTTCAAGCCACGCCTGACCACACGTTGTGTTCTTCGATTCGCCCGTGCTGCTGTCCTTGTATGTCTTCACCGCGCAGACCATGTCTCCGAGCCGCCTCGTCAACGATTTCAGCGAGTCTTCTGGCTTCGCTCCAAATGCTTGTTTCATCTCAGCAGCCATGTCGTCACAGCAAGTCCCTCCAGACTCAATCAGAGCAGGCAGCGTCTTCGTGTAAATCGTGTCCAGACAAGGCATGACCGTATCGTTCAACAGCGGGCAGATGGACGTACCAATTGCATCGCCATCCAGACTTGCAAGTGCACCCAGATTCTGACCAGACGTCACAGCAGCAGCAGCAGAGGAAGAAGAAGACGACGATGTCGACTTCAGCGATGACGTGACCAAGCCAAGGCACTTGGTCAAACTTGGGTCGCTCAGCGCCGCCATTCCCACCGCAAGGACATCAGCCGAGCCGATGCACTTGGAGAGCCACGGGAACGCGGCGTCGACAGGCGCCAGCATCTCGTCGATGGTGAGGTCTTGGTCGTCCGCTCCGCCGACTTTCAACAGCGAGAGCGCGGTGTAGAGCGGCGCGCTCTTGTCGACGAGCGTCGTGCAGGCTTTCGCCGTCGCAGCCTCGACGCCATGCAGCGCATAATTGCCGCCGAAGACTCCCGCCACAGCGAGCGGAAGCGCGAGAGTCTGAGCACGAAGGACTGTCATCGCGGTTGTTAAGAGCCGATCCGACGAGAACGCGAGTGTGCGTTGTTCTTTCTGAGCGAAATGCGAAATGCGGGATGATGGAAAGGGTGTGTGGAATGAACAACATGGAAAGTTCAGCTAGTTCGGTTCAGTTGACAACGGTGGGGTGGTACCGGATATAGTGACATCAAGAGAAAAGCTCTATAATGTAATCTCATGATTAGAACGAGCTAGCTCAAATGAATGTCAAGAAACGTGGTTATTACTGTTGAATATCTTATTTTGATATGCTGTTTTGATAGATTAGCTCAGCTAAAACACCTCTTTCGAAGTCACGTTGGAATTGCTCTGCTGCACCAGCTTGCCCTTTCAGAATTTGGATTTGGCAACGCACGAAAGTAAGTACGCACGGATCCAAAGACGCGAACTTAGAGCAAGCTGGCCGCACAACCAACACATCAGTCCTCTGACCTGTGCCCAAATGCCCTTTTTCCATTTCGACACTCCGTGTGAGCCGTGGATAGCGTTATGGAGACCACTTGTTGGATTTTATTCATGCATTTGCATCCGAATACACGACAATGAATGCAGCAAGAGCACACCATGTTTTTGTCGTGAGCTGTTGAATGTAAACAGCAAATGTATCGAAAAAGTGCTTTACTCACTTTTGTAAACATGTACGCACCCTAGTGGGTACCTTATTTAAGAGAGCGCACATAGTTGTGTACGTCCAACTTTGCAGCGTTTTTAAGAGGAGCTCCGTTCACTCGCTTTGGCGCCAAATTCGCAAAAACAGCCAAGGAGCCACGACGACAGCAAAGCAAACGTGCTCTCTCGACCTTCGAGATGATGGTGAATGGCGGCGGCGGCGTCCCCAGCGGCGGGAACGCGGCGGGCGGCGCAGGCAACAAGCGCGGACGCAACGGCAACCCAGCGAACCGCTCGGCCGCGTCGCTGAACCCGACTGGCGCGCCGGTTACGCTGCAGGTGGACACGACCGCGGAGGCGGTGAAGACGCGCTTTTTGCAGTTTCTGTGTGGATATGGACAGCAAAATGAGCCAGAGGCCATGGACGACGGCGGTAGCGGAGAAAATGGAGACGCGGTACGCCCCACTGTGAACTACAGCCACCAGGCAGAGGTGATGCGCAACACCGAGACGTCGTCGCTCTTCGTGGACTTTACGCACGTGCTCGAGTTCGACCCGGACCTGGCGCACGCGATCCAGGCGCAGTACTACCGCTGGGAGCCGTACCTGCGAACGAGCGTGTTCGAGTTCATCCGCATGGAGGACGCCGCGTACACGATCAACGAGGACGCGAACAAGACCCAGCGCGAGTTCTTTGTCTGCTTCTACAACTTCCAGCACGTCTCCCAGTACGTGTTTACATTTATTTGTATCATAATTGCTGTCACTTTCGATGATGAGATAGATGTATAGTGCTGTGTGACGCACTAACATGTGTGCTTCTACACCTACGACAATAGCATTCGCGACCTGCGTACTCGTAGCATCGGGGAGCTTGTGTCTTTCTCAGGCACTGTCACGCGCACCTCGGAAGTGCGACCAGAGCTGCTCTTTGGCGCATTCACGTGCGGTGAGTGCGGCGGTGATACGACGGGCGTGGAGCAGCAGTTCAAGTACACGGAGCCCGTGAAGTGCCAGAACCCGTTCTGCCCCAACACGTTCACCTGGGAGCTCAACACGGAGAAGAGCGTGTTCGTCGACTGGCAGCGCGTCAAGGTGCAGGAGAACAGTGATGAGATCCCGCCGGGGAGCATGCCGCGCTCGATCGACGTCATCCTGCGTCACGAGAACGTCGAGCAGGCGAAGGCTGGCGACCGCGTCGTGTTCACAGGAACGATGATCGTCGTGCCGGACGTGTCCAAGTTTGTGCGCGCCGGTGGGGAAACCGCTGTCGCGACGCGCGGCAACCGCGGAGGCGGAGGCGAGAACAGCACGCACGGCATGGAAGGCGAAGGTGTTCGCGGCCTGAAAGCCCTCGGCGTGCGAGAACTCACGTACAAGACGTGCTTCTTGGCATGCTCAGTGCAGACGATGGAGCAGCGCTTCAATAGCATCTCGATCCGTAGCGAGTACGGCGACGACGAAGGCGGCGAGGGCGTGGACGCAGCGCAGGAGTTCAGCGAGGAAGAGCTGAATGCGATCCAGCGCATGAAGCAAGACCCCGACAGGTACATCAAGATGGCCAAGTCGATCTGCCCGAGCGTCTACGGCCACGACGAGATCCGCAAAGGCATCCTGCTTATGCTCTTCGGCGGCGTGCACAAGTCCACGCTGGAGGGCATCAAGCTGCGTGGTGACATCAACGTGTGCATCGTGGGCGATCCGTCGACCGCCAAGTCCCAGTTCCTCAAGTACATCTGCGGCTTTCTGCCGCGCGCGATCTACGCGTCGGGCAAAGTGAGTTCCGCCGCTGGGCTCACGGCGTCGGTCACACGGGACGCAGACAGCGGCGACTTTTGCGTCGAGGCCGGCGCGCTCATGCTCGCCGATAACGGCATCTGCTGCATCGACGAATTCGATAAGATGGATCCGATGGACCAGGTGGCGATCCACGAAGCCATGGAGCAGCAGACGATCTCGATCACGAAAGCCGGCATCCAGGCGACGCTGAACGCGCGCACGTCGATCCTGGCGGCAGCGAACCCGTACAACGGCCGCTACGACAAGACCAAGACGCTCAAGTACAACGTGAACATCTCGGCGCCGATCATGTCGCGCTTCGACCTCTTCTTCGTGATCCTGGACGACTGCGACGAGACCACGGACCAGAAGATCGCCGAGCACATCGTGAACATCCACATGCCTGCGGCGCTCCAGGTGACGACGCACACTGGCGCGTACTCAGAGGAGGACCTGAAGCGCTACATCAAGTTCGCGCGCACGCTCAATCCGGTGATCACCCCCGAGGCGAAGCGCATGATGGTCGCGTGCTACCGGAGTCTGCGCGAGAACGACGTCGTGAGCAACGGGCAGACGAACATTGCGTACCGCATCACGGTGCGGCAGCTCGAGTCAATGATCCGCCTGTCCGAGGCGCTCGCGCGCCTCGACCTGATGGAGGTCGTGCAGGTCTCGCACGTGCAGGAGGCGTACCGGCTGCTGAGCAAGTCGATCATCCACGTAGACATGCAGAACGTCGAGCTCGCGATCCCCGTGCTCTCGAACGATGGTGACGATGACGGTGATGGCGACGGCGATGATAATGGGGATGGAAGTCAGAGCGCGAAGACGAACGGCAGCCACTCGCAAGGAGATAACAGCAGCAGCATTAGCAATGGCCAGATAGGTGGTGACAAGGCGGCGACGAGTAAGACTTCAGGCACCGATCCAACCGCAGCAGTAGCAGGCAAGGGCGACATCTCGATCTCGTTCGAGCGCTACGCGACGATCCAGAAAGCTGTGAGTCGCTACATCCGTGAGAAGGAGGAGATCGCGTTGTCGGCCAAGTTCGCGCGTCGAGCTGCGCGTGCGCAAATTGGGTCTGATGCCGCTGGAGCAGGAACTGGTGATGGCGCTGCCGATAATGGCGACGATGACGACGATGATGACGATGACGATGCGGGCGTAATGCAGGGCAAGCTGGTGACGTGGTACTTGGCGTCGCAGGACATCACGTCGGAGGCGCAGCTCTCGCGCGAGAAGAAAATGATCTGCTCGGTGATCGACCGCCTCGTGCGCGACAAGATCCTCTCGGTGGTCGACCTGGAGGACGATGACAATGACCAGGATCAGGACCAGGAAATGGAGGAGGATGAGAGCAAGGACGGTCGCGACGACGAGGATGACGACGTTGACGACGAGGACGACAAGACCAAGGACCCGAGCTTCAACGGCTTTGGCGGCGGGTCCAAGCGCCGGAAGCCGCGGAAGAAACTCACGCCTGAGCAGATCGAAGCCAACAAGCAAGAGCGATATTTAACTGTCCACCCGAACTACGCGCTCGACTAAACAAGCCGATAGATACCGATGCAGCCAGTGAAGTATGTGAACAAGGCTATCGTACACAGTAGCCAGTTGCACTGGTGTGTGCGAATGGAAGGTGCAGGAAGAAGTAGGAAGGATTGATTGACTATGAAATGAACACACACAGGGCCACTCGGATCATCGGAAGTACACATCAGGCGTGCAGTTTCCCATCAGACAACAAGTGATTCCCCTCCGTGCGTATTGTACTCTGTTCATTGAGTTCCCCTCGTTTGACGGCTAAATGGCCCGATGATGCCGTCCCAATCGACTGCAGTAGCGGCTCAGACAGCAGCCAGTGTAGTGCTGGGCACGATGAATGAAGTGATGAAGTTGCCGTCGAACACACTGGCAAGGAAGAACGAGTTTGGTGTGATGCATGCAATCAGTGATCCTACACAAGCTGCACGAACAATGGGATTGCTTGGTGACGCTGGATGAAATGGCTACATTTGTGTTTGAATGTAGCTCTTCAAGATCGGATCGTTTCAGTGTGGACCACAGCGATTTCTGGATTATCCAGAAATGCAAGGAACTCCGATCCTTCGAGTCGATCCAGAACGAAAAAACTTAAATCTTCCAAATAAATAGGGACTTGGCTCGGAACTGGAAGATTACATTCAAACGTAACCGGTTACGTTTTGGCGTAATCTTCCAATTGCGAGCCAAGTCCCTATTTATTTGGAAGATTTAAGTTTTTTCGTTCTGAACTGGAGCTTTTTTAATTTTGATTTTTTTCCGTTCGAGAGTTTTTCGATTCTGGACTGGAGTTTTTGGAAGTTTTGCACAGATTTTGCACACCCGTCGTTCTGTACCGTAAGACGTGTCCTGTCCTAAAAATACTGTAGGAGACTGGGCATGTCACACTCAGATTCAGATCTGAGCCGACTATTGTTTCTCGATTCCAAGCTCGCAGTGGATTGGAATGAGCAGCTCGCTAATCCGATTCAGATCTGAGGGGATCCACGCGCATCCCCGTTCCCTGGCCACAACTTGCCAGCCCTGGCTCCATCTTGTGACTCACCCGCACCCAGCTCCTTTGTTTCGAAGTTTCGCTTGGAGTTTGTATGCGGAGCTGCTCGCTTTCTCCATCATCCCTCGTCACAAGCACAAACCCGCATGGATCGCACATCTCTTGCACTTGGTTGTGCTGGCCACTTGTTTATCTTTCCGCAGTCATACAAAAAGCAAGTCAAAGTGTATATTTCCCCTAGCCCGTCCACGTCGAATCACCCAGCCGCTACAAACCAGCTTTTTACTTTTTTTTGGGTGCGTCGACGCCGCCGCGTTCTCTGCCTCAACAAGTGACGCCAAACAAAACAAATCGAGAACATGCTCGAGCAAACACAACAACTAGCAAGGTTGCGTTTGATTGACAAGTAAGCAAGCAAGCTGGGCTTACCAAGACGAAGCAGCAGACACAACAATGCAAATCAAAGCAAGGCAAAAAGATGCTGACAGGTGATACGGTACAATTTGTGATGATGACCATCGCTTTTGACATGTCCGTGGGATGCTCGCTCGTTGAGAGTGACTCACCTGTTTTGGCCTGCTGTCCAGCCGCCAAGCCAGCCCCGTCACCAAAATAGAAAATCAAAACCAGGCGAACTTCAACGTGCTTTGATTTGATGCTTTGACTTTGCAATAAAGCCAAAATCACCATTTGCTGGCTGGCTGGCTGCTGGCAATGCACGACAAAGGCAACAGCCTTTTGCGTCGACTGAAGAACACCAGCAAAGGCAAACAAAGGCAAAGGCATATGTCGGCGTCATTTGTGCGGCGCCAGCTTCGTATCCACACACGAACCCGACCCCTGCTGTGGCTGCTGCTTTTTTGGTTTGCCCTTCACAATCTTCGCTTGTTCTGGGGAAACAAGCTCTTTCGAAATTTATCGCGATCACAGCCTATGCCGTTCATGGAAAGTGCGCGGTCGCGCAGAGAAATACGCTGCTGGTATGGAGGGATATGCTTTGAGCTTTGATTTTGCGAGAGTCAAGTCCAGAAAACGCCGTACCTCCATAATGCGCGCAAGTTTACTACAACGCCTGTGAAAACAAAAATCCACGGCAAACAATCCACCGCAACAACGTCACGACGACTGTCTCGCTCTTTCTCTGGCGCTTCCAGGTTTTTTTCGTTCCCCAGCCCTCCCTCTCGCAGTAATTTTAAAATTGGCTGTCCCAGCTGCTGCTCACATTTCCGTAGTTTACCGCTCCCCAGTCTCAGCCTCGATGCAAATGTGCAAAACAGCTGATTGCGTGGATAACTTACATTCGTGCTGAAATTCTTGCTCCTCTCCGACCGGACCTCCTAAACTTTGGTGATTTATAAGAAAATCCCGTAAATACCAAAACTAAATCCAAGCGCTGCCAAAACAGGAAGAGATCGTTTTCATCACCTCACTCTTTTGCAACTCACATCGCCTTGCTCAATCTGACCAAGAGCGCAGGGGCGAGGGCTACTATTATAGGAGGCGAGAGACTGCGATACATCACGTATTGCTTTGCTCCAACAGGTACCTTATCTGTATGTCTACCCAACGCGAACTTCACAGCATGCGAACGAGAACTGGCAAGCGCTGTGCTCGCTACAAAATTGACCTACCTGACTTATGGATGTCAGCGAGAGAAGCGATAGTACAAGTGCTCGACACAGCAATCGAGATTGAGTCTATGGTGATAGTCGTTTCCGTGGATGCCAGGAAGATTCTCGGATCAGTGAATGGACGACAACTCGCATCAATGTTATCAATTCGTGTTCATAGCGTTATTGGTTAGTGGGTCATCGGGTTGTGGCGTCGCTTTGCATACTGCATTGTGAGCGCACAAACTTGCCAAACATGCTGGCAAGCTGGTAAGCACAGGATGGCAGATATTCCGTGTTTTATTGACCAGAATTACATTATTTACGCGAAATCGGAAGACCCCAGCTTTAGCGAGGTGTGGCAGACGGGACTACCTTCCAAAATCAGCCGAGGGTTCGGGCTGGTCCATACACGCGCCAGAGCGTGGTACTTTGGGCTATTTTTGGCGTTTCTCGTCGTAAATTACGCTCAGGTTGTCTCTCTCTCGGTTTTCTTTCCTTTGTTCTTCCCCCCTTGTTAGTTTTGCTTGCTCTGCTTTGCTTTGTTTGCTGCTTGTTTTGCGCGTGTGTGTGTTGTGCGAAGGCGCTTGCTTTGCTTTCGCATTTGCGTGTGGGCTGCTCGCTCTGGCATTCCAGAAAAAGCAAGCGCCTTCGCACCCCACATCACCACACACACCACACACAAGCCATGTACGCAAGTCCGCGCTACAGCACCCAGCGGTATGGCAGCCCGAACCATCGCCACCAGAGCTCCTCGTCGGGCTACTCTCCGACCAAGGGCTACGGCGGCGGCTACGACCACCCACAGCAGCAGCGCCACCACTACTCGCCGCCGCTCAAGCAGAGCAGTAACAGCGGCTACCACCACCACGCACAGCAGCAGCAAGCGCGTGGCTACGCCGAGTACTACAACAGCAACCAGTACCAGCACCACTACCAGACGGACGGCACGCACTACTACCACCACTCGCACTCGGGCTCGTCCACGGCGTCGTCCTCGCAGGACGGCTACTACGGCGACGACATGGACGACCTGGACGACTACAACTCGTACGGCAGCAGCTCCGGGTCCCCGGAGATGACCACCGTGCCAACGGTCCCGACGTCGATCGCGCTGAGCCTGTACGAGACCGGCAAGACTCCATCGGGCAGAGTCTTGGTCACGTCGGGCAACCAGACCGTCGAGTTCTTCTCATGCGTCGTGAACGCACCTGTGGGCATGTCGCGCGGCGTGTACGTCGCCGAGTAAGTCCGAGCGATGCAAGATGGCAACCAAGAGAGAAACCCAACTCTGCTTCTTCATTTCTTATTTACTCGCGCGCGAACGAGCCTCAAGAGCCACCCACCCCTGTCCAACTACATCCCAAGCAACACAGCACAGCACACCTCTGCGGCTGGCGTTCTTCGGCCCGTCCTCCCATATTACCCCTGTATCAATAACATGGAGCGAGCGCGTCGGAGATCCCGCCAGCTGCACGAGAGAGAACTACCCCAGCCCACCCACCACCCCTAAGTTTGTACAAGAGCGAGAGAATGCAGAAGAGAAGCAAGTTTTTTTTATTATCAGCCATCCCACCATCCAGTACTGTAGCCCAAGCCAAGCCACGCATCCCAAGCCAGCGCCATTTTTTTAAGAGAGAAAAGCTCGCAAGTAGCTTTTCATTTTTTTGTAGAAGTAGATGATTTGAGTTATTAGTATGCGGTCGACCGTCATGGCGTTAGTATGGCAGGTTTCTAATATTAATAGGAGAATATGATCAAGGAAAGTAGTTTTTTATTCATGCATTCACTCACTTGCACATACGCGTCACCGACACCTTGGGGCTTTGCTCATGTGCATCATGAGCTGCTGGGACTCGCTCGCTCATCGTGCATTGCTGAGATGAGAAAAGAAGGGAAGGAGCGCTTGAAGCTCTGTTCATTAGAGTGATCTGATTACCAGGTACGCCGGTCTCTATGAGAAAAAAAAAACAAATGGATTTACACAAGATGGCAAGTCGTAGCGTTAAATCGTCTGCTCCACGAATGAAGAGCTCGTGGGTGAAGAGAAACATGCAATGTCGAGATTTTGCCCTGCAATGCAATCGAAATCGGTTCGAACTTGTCGATATATTTCGAAAAGAATGGCGAAAGTGAGCGATTAGCTGCGTCAAGCCCCACATACATTGGAAAGCACGTGAAGAGCACCTTGCTAACGTGTCGATTCTCGGCTTTTTGTCCACGGCTCTTGTTCTAGTTCTCACACGAGAACGCTGGCGTCCTCGTCATCTTTGCCACCGTTGTCTTCTCCATCGTCGTATTCCTGTCTTTGGCCTCCACCTTCGCCACTGGCGCCAACACCAACACCAGCAGCTGATCCATTTTCGTCCTCTTCTTCCGTGAAATCATTCTCAGGCATGCCATCATCACCATTTCCCCATTTCCACCACTGGTCGTCGAAGTCACACTCGCCATGGAGCCCCGCGGCGAGAGCGCCTCGAGCTCGTTCGCGATGTCGATGGCCTTGATCAGCTGCGAGATCCACGCGTTCATCTCCTCGATGGACTTGGCGGCAAAGTGCAAAATCTTCTTCGTCGGGTGCGAGACGCGGAACTGGTGCGGCCGGCGCTTCTGCGACGTGACGCGGATCGCGTACCCGCTGAGCTTATAGACCGCTGCGGGCCGCTTCTTCTTCTCAAGGTGGTCCTGCGCCTGGAGGAACATGCCGAGCGAGCCATTGCGAATCAGCAGCACGAAGAAGCACTCGTGTCAGCTTTTGCGGAACCCCGAGCTGTGGAAAAAGTCGAGCACGCCGCAATGGATCGTCGCCGTTGTCAGGTACGCCGGTGGTTGTTGCGGTGGTGGCTTGTTATTGTTCGTAATGCTGCTGCTGCTATTACTCTGACTGGTTTCCAGCTTGAGCACGTCTTGGTCCGAGTATGAGTACGCGGCGCTGTCGCCTAGGAGCGAGTCTTCCTCCGTGTTAGTACTATGGTACTCGCTGGACACGGACATCACACTGCGACGAAGCTGGTTCTGCTTGACGTTTGAAGCTCCTTTGTTGGAAGAGCTGTTGCCGCCCATTTCGTGGAAACACGTGTCGCAGATCCGCAGGCGCTTGGGCGTCGTCTGTTGCGTGAACACGCGCAGCGGCGCCGAGTGCGGCGAGCAGACCGCGCACACGAGGCTCAGGCAGCGTCGGCACTATACGAAGAAGAAGAAGAAGAGAGTTGAGCTGCATTGAGCTAGTGGAAGTGAGACTGCGTGCAATTACGATGCAATAATGCTGGTGATGTACATGCACTTGTACGTACGTGGTGGCGGCTGTTGAGGAACATGAACGCTTCGGCGCAGATCGTGCACTGGTCGCTCTCGTCGTCGGGCGTCCAGGTTCGCTGTACAACCAATCCCACATAGACAAGCATACTCAATCCACATCAAAATGGATAGATAAGTCAGGGCTAGCACGGCTTATATACTTAAAGCTGCAACGTACCAGCAAGGCTGAGTCGGTGTGCAGCGGGTTGCGCCACTCGGGGCAAATGTCCGTCACGATATGGATGTACCAGACCTTCGCCTGCTCGTGGGGCATGTCGCCCAGATTCTGCCACAGCTTGCTATACCCGCGTAAACCACCGCTATCAGTCGTCCATAGAGCTTTTCGCATCATACATAGTGAGTGCTTTCATTCACAGACAGGCACTCACATCTTGCTCTCGCCCAGCATGCGGAAGCAGCAGGGTCGCCAGCGGATGAACGTCGTGCCAGTGCCACCACTTCTACTCTCAGCACTCGCGTCCAGCGCGTGCAGGTACTCCTTCGAGTCCCTCGACGTCTCGCAGGAGCCGAGCAGCGCCTGCTGCCTGAGCGCCCGCAAACGGTCCGTGTGGCCCTGCAGCGCCCACATCTTGGGGTCGATCGCCATCAGGTCCTTGTGCATTCGCGAGAGCACAACCGACACAAAGTGCTCGGCGCTCAGGAACGTGTCGTGGATCTGCGCGGGCGTCATGGCGTTCGGCGCGAACGTGCTGCTGCTTATACTGTCCACAGTGCCAGCATTGTCGTTGTTGTTGGCACCGAAGCTCATCACCGTCTCTGTGTGCGTCAGTGAGAACGAGAGTCGCGGCAGGAGCTCCTCGTTCGCGCTCTCCGAGTCATCTGCTGCCTCAAACGGCTGCGCGGGCGCTGCAGGCACCATGACACACACGTGTACTGTGTGTGTGATAATAGAAGACGTGCGGTCGTTAATGGCGGCGACGTCTGTCTTGTAGCGCTGCAGTGTCCGTGTCTGCGATGGGGCTGCAGCCATTTCCATCCCCACGTTCTTTTGCGTGCAGCCAGCCAACACCATAACGACGGTTCAAGATACCAAATATAAATTTGCAAAGTTTTTTGGCATCCGCATACATATCGACTAACACAGGGGATCCATTTGTGCAGAAACAAAATAGTCTCCTTTAAGTGCGAGTGACGCAGCAACTGCTCGTTTATGCCATAGAGAGAGAGCGGTCCAAAGATGTGTAGGCGGTCATGAGTGTCCTTCGTACGTAACTCTTGGCTGACTGCCTGACTGACTGACCCGCTCCATTGCTCCATTGATGGATGGACGAACAGACTGATTGCTCTCTATGGCTGGTGTTGATGGATGTCCGCGCGGTCCACCGACTGCGCAAGTTGAACATGGCGCGTAGGCGAAGGTTTGCTAATTACCACCACCACCACATGTACATGTAGCATGAGCGAGCGAGTTGAGCGCTTTACGAGCAATTGAGCTCGCCATCTTCCATGACCGAACGCCACATGGAGTCCATGATACTCAGTCAATGCGGCTTGTCCACAGCATTGCTCATGCGTGCATTCCGACCTTCACGAGCGCGTAGCATTGCTGATTATAATCGATAAGCAAGAAAGGCTTTTTCTTTTTCAAACGGGCACGCGACGCTCTCACATTGTTGATCTTCCATTCAGCTTTAGCATGTAAACGAGCGAGAGAGAAAGAGAGAGGAACTACGCACAGCAACAGCGTCGTCGTCGTTGTCTTGCTCTCCTTTTCTCTCCGTCGTTGCTACTATTATATAGATATTCTCGTGCATGTTCATTCGTTGACTGCTGTGTGTCGCTTTCGTCACTCTCGAGTGAATAAATTGAGTTGGGGAATTGACTGTTTTTGGGGGGCTTCTGCTTGGCGGTGGTGGTGTCGATGCGCTGGCTGGCTGGCTGGATTGGGAGTTGGTTGACTGACTGGCGGAGGTGGGACTGGGGAATAACATGGAGTAAAAAAATGTAGCACGAAAAAAAGCGCACATGCAGTATACGCCACTCGCTCGCTCACTCACTTCATCCTCCAGCGTCTTGCTTGAAGGCGATAGGCAATATAGGTCGTTCGGCGGGTGGTCGATGCTGCTGCGGCTGCGTCTCTTCTCTGCTGGGGTCGTTCGTCTTCTTCTTCTTCTATTAGGGGGGAGGATCGGACCGTTTACTGCATTCCTTTCGCGGCGGCGCGCTTCAGTCGCACTTGCTCGAACTTCTGTTCCAGACTGCTCATCGAACTGTTGAGCGAGTCCAGCTGCGTCGAGTGCTGCCCTAATGTCTCGAACATCACGCCCTGCTGCGCCGCGAGCTGCTGCTGTGTCTCGGTTGTTCTTGCGAGCAGGTTCATGAGCATCGTGCCCATGTTGCCGAGCCCGCCCTGCTGCTGTCCACCGACTTCGATCGCCGTGGACGTGGTCGGCGCCGCCTGCACGATCGCGCCTTGCTCGACTGGCGTCGCGACAGGCGTCGCCGCCACAACGGCAGTCGGGGCTCTCGCCACCGGCGCGACTTGTTGCTGCGTCACTGTCTCGCCCGCAGGCTGGCTCGTCGGGGGTCGCACGGGCGCTGCTGGAGGAATCACGTTTTCAGACGAGGCGGTGCGCGGGAGCGTTGGCGGTCTCGCGCCAGTGCTGCCCGTGCTGCCGGTGCTCAGATTGCTGCTGAAGCTGCTGCTGCCGCCGCCACCACCGCCACCGCTGGACGCCTTGAAGCGTTCATCCATGTATTTGAGCACCTTGGCCGCGATCTTGTGCAGGATCTTGGCGTCGACGTTCTGGTGGGACTTGACGTCGAACACAAACACCGAGCCGATGCAGAAACCGTTCGGCGTGGTGATCGGCACGCCGGCGTAGAAGCGCACAGCCGAGGCGCGCGTCACAAGCGGGTTGTTCATAAAGCGCTCGTCGAGTGACGTGTCCTCGACGATGAGCGCGCGCTTGGGGTGCATGATCGTGTGCGCGCAGAGCGCGACATCGCGCGGGATCTGCTTCTGCGTGAGCCCCGAGTTGGCCTTGAACCACTGCTTCTGCTTGTCGATGAAGCTCACGGCCGCGATCGGGCACTTCATCTCCTTGCACGCGATGCGGCAGAGCTTGTCGAACTTTTCGTCCGGTTCCGAGTCCACGATGTTGTAGCGCGCGAGCTCGGCCAGGCGGTCGTCCTCGTTCGACGGCACGGGCGCGCGCGGCCACGGGTGCCGCCAGTCGAAGTTGAGCGGGTAGCCGTACTGGGACGTCGCCATGCTTCTGCTTCTGCTTCTGCGTGCTGATTCGTTAGTCGGGAGGTGTGATGTGATGTGAGCTGCTCGCGCTGGAAATGGCCAAGTGGCGCGCAGTTGAGCGAGTCGGCAAATAAAACAATCACCAAATACAAACGCAAAGCGCAAGTTGTGTGTCTGTGCAAAAGCAAGCAAGCTCAAAAACAAACAAGTTGCAAACAAACAAACAAGGCAACAACAGGCGGGCGGACCGCGACGACGAGGAAGGAAGGAAGGAAGGAGGACGGGGCTTGTTGTTTGTTTGGTTGTTTGGCTCGCTCTATTGCAGCTTTGCTTGTTTGTGTGACGCACACAGTCCTGGTCGTGATTGGCCTGTCTGTCTGCCTGCTTGTTGGCTCTGTTGGCGCTCACTCGCACACAAACGCGACCAGTAGCGGCCTCGCGCACTGGGCTTTTTGGGCTTCGCGGACGAGTGAGCGAGCGAGCTCCAAAGGGAAGTTCGCTGAACTGTCCCCCTCAAGTCGCAACCTATTGCTGCTCTCTCTCTCTCTCTCTCTCTGCACTTTTGGACGACTCAGAGATGGCTTGTTTCCAGTATGCGATCTACCCCTATCCGCGACATTTGGAGGTTCTCCTCAGGCAACAAGTCGCGACTTTGTGAGCCCAGTTGCCGATTCAGGTGAAGGCGTGACGGGACCCCTAGCCCGTCTGGAGCGCTGTGATCTCCATCTGTTCTTGGTCCTTGACAAAGAACTCGCAAACTTCCGATCACGAGTTGGCTGCTTTCCCTCGCAGGTCACTTTTGCCGCGATCTTTCGAGCCGCGTTGTGCGCATTTGTGAGCGTGAGGGGCACAAATGGCGGTGGTCGTAACGTTGTTTGTGGAGGCTTTGCTTGTGTGCACCGATCCACACTGTGTGCGTGTGCGGCACAAAAAATAAGCTCAAACAGCAAGCAAACAAGCAAGAACAAGAGCAGCAACTTCGGTCTGTCCATGCATAGAAAAGCCTGATCGGACTGATCGTCCGGTTGTGGATGGGTATTCCGCCGAATCCACCAATCAACGCGCGCGAAGTGACCTCCTTCGTTGCGTTGTAGACCGCACAGCAGCTCCAGGACGGAACAATGCACGGCCAAGAGCGAAAGGGAGTGGGCGTGGACTGACTCTCTCTGACCGCGCTTTTCTGACATCTTTTTTGTTTGCAGTATGACTCGCTAAATTAATTTCCATCCGCGTTTTGCGTTTTGGGGATTTGTGGTTTTGGAGATTTGTGGGGGGTGCACGTTTGCGTTTACTGTCTCGAGCATATTCGCGACGTTCATCAAGCAAACTTCAGCCATCACGAGAGCACTTGACGGCGTTGACAGATGGCGGTCAGTTGATGCAAAGCGAGCTGAGGCCGAAGCGCGTGGCTGATCCGTAGAATGTTTTGCAGCGTCAGGTGGTTGGGAGCGAGCGAGCGAGCCGTGCATTCGATCTCGCTAATAACTGAATGCAAACACTGCTTTGGCTGAGACGCTTCTCTCTCTCTCTCTCTCTCTCTATGTCTGCGATGTCTTGATCAACTGCTGCACAGGAAATGGTGATCGACCACTTATGGAGCCACTGTATTAGCTGTGAATACGTACTGTGTGGTCCTTGTGCGGCATCATCTTGCCAAAAGAGATGTTAAATAGCTGGAAAGCATTGCAGCTTGAGGTGGTTAGGAGCGATACGTCCTTCAGTAGTTCGAGAACCGTTTTGTGAGTGAGGAGAGGGATGTTGTGAGGGGAGATGGATTCGTTAGTGCTTGCTCGGAACCATGCAAACTCACCGTCATCTTACCCAGTCAACTGAAACCCATATTTATTAATTTAGCGATGCATGTCAGTACCTCCCAAGATCCTGAACAGTCGCGCGCAGTTGCAATTGCGAATTGTGGGATGAAACTGTCAGGTGGGATTGTGTACTGTATTGTACAGCGCAGAACTGAATCTGTTGGCCGCGTGACTGACGAAGAGGCAAGACAGTGGGCAGCGGACCTCGCTTGACGAAGTGCACTCGCTCTCTATATCTGTGAGAAAGAGAGGAAATGTTCCATTATCTTTCTCTCTGTCTCTTTGGATGGCGAAAAAGAAACTTCGAGCTGCGTGCGTGAATCCTGTGATGAAGCAACTTGATTTCTAAATCCTGTGTTGTTGGCTCACAAACAACATACTAATATTAGGGCATTTCCCAAACCATTCTTCTGATGAACGCGTCTGGACAAGACGAGATGCCAGACTCCTTGGCATGCGCGCGCTTTCGTGACCGAATGGAGCAATCAGCCGATACTGGGAGAGAACAGTGCTGCTGGTGAGAAAACCTGCATGTGTGTGTGTATGCGTTACATGTTTGCTGCATTGTAATGCTAACGCAGCGCCGAGGTTGCTATCAATATAGCGTTCGCTTTCCGTGCTCCGCATCCCCCATCCCGACTCCATGCATCCTGTACGCACTCATTCACCACGCGTTAACATAACGTAGAGCACCACAAAGTGCTGCGCTGTTGATGTACCTATGAGGAAATAGGACGACGACGGCAAAGCGAGTGAAGAAGGGGACGTGTGCAGTGTCTTTCACTCGCGCAGTCATTATCACCAAAGCCGCGTCTTCATGTCTCCATCCACCATGAAGGCTTGAAAGTGATGACGCCTATGTGAGCCAGGTGCGCGCGATTGATGTGTACAGAGCCAGCAGCAGCGTTTGCGGTCGTCGTCCCCAAGGTGTTGGACCATCTGCAGAGTGGCTGGGTTGCCTGGCTGCCGCTGGTTGAGCCAGCCATTGGCCATCCCGTCAGCCAACCTCAGACGTCAACGTCAGGGGTTCTGCTGGATGATTTGAGGCCCTTTTGGTCCCTTAGGGCGTCGCGAACGAAGATAAGATGGATGGGCAGATGGACTTTTGGATAATCAACCGACTGGGATGGATTGATAATGTACATGTGTAATCCACAATATGATGCGGATGGATGGTCACTTGCTCCCTCATGGCGAGCATGTAAGCATTAGTTCGTCGATTTAGGATCCCAATTAGGAGCCTGAGTGGGTCTGCTCACTCGATCCGCTCTTTGCGATGGTGCAGATGCAAGCTCTATTGTTAATTTGATCCTTTCTCAAAACAGACAAGGATCCGGATCCTCCCGAAGCGTTTTATCGATATCTGATCTGCGATGGTGTGCTTATTTGTCCCGTCAAGAGAGAGTCTGGGGATCTGATACACAATATCATAACTTCATATTAGAACCGATCTTTTCTGCATTATATTGCTCCCTCCATACTGAACCGAAGGTCAGCTGACCTGGGGCTTTACTTGTATCTGCTTCCTTCTGTGTGTGGCGCCAGGATCAAATCAATCAACCTGAGCGCCATCGAATAATAGTCGATCGATGGTGGTGAGCTCTGTGTCTCTGTGTCGGGCGGGGCTTGCACTTCAAGAGCTCATTCTTGAACTTGAAAACAAGAGCTCACATTATTCGTATCAGAGAGCTGCCTACTCCTTCGTATTGACAAGATGCCGCCGCTCTCACTCTGGAGTCGCCGCGCGAAGGCGTCACACGCGTGCCACTGCAATTGCAATCGCATGGTCGTCCAACACCCCAAGCACCAGCCGCACGAATGCAGTAGAAGTCCAGGAGCTTCGCCAACAAGAGCGAACCGCGACGACGATGGGCTGATCCTCTTCCGTATCACAGAGATCTCGGGCGTGCGGTTGTCCAGCATTTCGGTGAATCCGAGACCCAGCAACACACACCCCAAGGAGAAGCACCACCAAGCGGGCTTCTTCGAGCCGAATGGCAGCAGTAGCAGCAGCGCCAGTGACCACCACCGTCAGCAGCAGTCAAGAAGGAAAGGGCACTCCATTTTCACGTCGTCGATGCGGTCGCTGCACATGGCGAAAGACAAGCTCAAGGCCAAGCTCCACGCCGTTGGGATCGCAGCATCAAGTCCGTCGAGCTCCAGCGGAAGCGGCGGGTTTTGTCGCTCCACGCGCACGCTCAGTTCGGATTCCGACTCTGCGCATCACCGCAACAGTGGCAGCAGCTCGAGACGGATGAGAAGCAACAGCTTGGGGAGAGGAGGCGTGTTCCGGTCGCGAAAGGGTTCTGGAGGCGGTCACCACGGCGGCAAAGGAGCTGTGCCATTGACGCCATCTTCGTCCATGATCTTCATCGATTGTCCAGAATGAGATGTAGGGTACCTCAACTAGAACTTAAATATAAAATGTGTCGTCTATAAAGTGTGTTTTCTTTTCATATTCGCACTTTAACGAGTGAAAAATGAACAAAATAGTGGGCTGAATGCATACATGTCATTTTTGTGAACAAGTGAGGTACCTTTTCTTTTGGTGGTCTGCAAATCACTCTTTTCTTTAATTCCTTTTCATCTTACACTAGCCATACTGCAGTGTAGTATATTTTTCACTACAAACATATAGATAAACATCAATTGACAGCCTTTATATAAAGCCTTATTCACGAATTAGCTAATACAAGAGGTCAAAGAACACCCTCCTTCCATCACTCAGCCACACACACTCAAACACAGCCATCTTGGACAGCCAACAACAACAACAGCAACAAAGGCAGAGCTCGACTACCCTCATTCATTCGTTATGAGCGCCACCGCGTGGGACCCGCGATGGAACCTGCGCGCGCCGATATCGGCGACATCATCCGCGATCTCGAGCGCACCGACCTGCAGCTACGCGAGCTGGAAGCGCCGCGTGCAGGCGCTGCTGGAGGCTGAGAGCGTCTGGGAAGTGGTGTCCGAGGGCGTCGTGTTCGACGAGGCGTGGCCGCTGCCGAAGCAGCTCGAGTTCATCCAGAAGGACAAGCTCGGCATGCATCTGATCCTGAGCACGGTGCACGACTCGGTCGTGGCGCTGCTGCAGGACGGTGGCAGCGGTGGTGTGGACGAGTGTAACCGCTCGTGGCTCATGCTCAAGCGGCTCGAGGCCGTGTTCGCCGCGCACCGCATGAAGGCGGTGCGGCTCGCGCGACGCGAGTTCCTGGATCTGAACTTTTTGAATTTTGTCAGGGCGAATTACGGTGGTGGGACTGGCAATGGTGGTGGTGTGGACGAAGAGAACGATGCGATGCTGCGCTTCATCGAAAGAGTGCAGGAGAAGGCGGACGCGCTCTTCCGGTTACGGGGCCAGCAGCCGGCGCTGATGGAGGACCCGAGCACCAGCAGCTACTGTGAGGACGAAAAGATCTACCAGCTGCTGGACGCGCTACCGGTGTCCTGGGCGAGCTTCATTGCGCAAGAGTGCGAGGGCCAGGGGGACCTCACGTGGGCGAGCGTGCAGCGGAAGGTGCTGCAGGAGCACAGCAAGCGGCGCGCTGAGCGGCGGAAGCGGCTGCTACAGCAAGGCAGTAGTGTTAACATTGCTGCTACTAGTGCGAGTGCTGCAACCAGTGTGGTTTCAGTTGCAAGCTCTAGTGGGAATAGTCGAAGCAAAACGGGTGGTGCTAACAACAGCAGCAGCAACAGCGCCACCACCGCTGAGCAGGACCACGACGACCAGGGAAGCAACGGCGCTGGTGGGCGCTCTACGCCTGCGTATCAGCGCTTGGGCCCAGCAGTGAGCGCGTTCTCAAGCCCATTGCTGACAGCGAAGGCAGAGCCTCCAGCAGATCAGAGCCAGCAACAGCAGCAACATCTCGACGACCAGTACGATCTGCGCTCGCCAGTGGATGAGGAAGTGATGGTGTACGATTTTGTGGGCCACCAGCCGTCTGATTCGTACCCGCAGCAGCAACAACAACCACAACAACAGT
The DNA here is from genome assembly GCA_023335535.1 of Globisporangium spinosum. Lineage (NCBI taxonomy): Eukaryota > Oomycota > Peronosporomycetes > Pythiales > Pythiaceae > Globisporangium > Globisporangium spinosum. Next base: position 35,161 of record JAADVN010000077.1, read on the forward strand.
CCTCAATGCCGTCGTACCAGTCGCAGCAGCCGCCGCAGGACCAGTACTACGACCACAGCTCGCGTCCGAAGTACGGGAACCGCAACAACAACAGCAGCAGTAGCAGCCTCAACAATCCGCGGAATCGCCGCGACCGCGACAACAACACCGGGTCTGGTGGTGGCCAGCAGCGCACGCCGTACACCCGACCGTCGAACCAGAACGTGAACGCCAACAAGATCTGCTTCTACTGCTCCGTGCCGGGCCACACCGCGCACCACTGTCCGCTCAAGCGCATGCACATGGAGGAGCGCAAGAAAAACAACAACGGCGGTCATTAGTGAGCAAATGGGTGAATGAGATATGGTGGATGAGTCATGAAGAGATTGAACGACGATAAGCCAGAGGCACAGATACTGCATAAAGCACTCATTTTTGAACCTGATGTTGCCGTGGCTCCAAACTTACACTGAAGCAGTATGGCTCACACATCTTTATACGCCTTGAGCGGCGCTCTAGTCCGTCCTCGACTTGGTCTCTTTCTTCTCACAATTTGGACTGCCTAGTCTTTCGCTCCAGCTCGTGCGCGAGGACGCTCTCGGCGTACTCCGTGACGACCTTGACGGACCACATCTTTAAACCGTCATTCGCCTTCTCCTTCTGAACTCCAGACGATGACGACGAAGAAGAAGAACTGTGAAACCGACGCTGCTCCTTCTTATACTTAGGGTCGAAGCTGCTCTCGAAGAAGCCCAGGTGTCCGCCGGACTTGGTCACACACAGGATCACGTTCGGATTCGCCTCCACCTGCTCTCGTTTCGGCAGCACGATGCTGATCGGGTCGTCCTTCGCACTCACGCACAGCAGCGGGACCTTGACGTCCGCCAGCTTCTTGATCGACGACGCATCCGAGTAGTAGTGGTCCACGGTCGGGTACTTGAACGTGACGCGCGTGAGCTGGTGGTCAAAGTCCCGTACCGATTTCGAGTTGCGCACCGCTGTGATGTCCAGTCCCGGGTAGCCTTGGAACATCTCGTGGGCATTGCTCTGTGAGAACAGGTAACAATGGACAAGGCGTCTCATTAGCGTTGATGGTGATGCGGCATGTGCAATGCAAATCAAAGCCCCACCAACGGCATTTACAGCATGTATGTACCTTTTCGAAGAAGAGCGCCTTAAGGTTCCCATTCATGGCCTTGTCGTACGTCAGGCGGTTGAACAGACTTCCGCCGAAGTTCGCCGAACACGTTACGAGATCGAACGGGTTCCCCACCGAGATGCCCGCCGTGAGCCCCGCATTCTCTTTCTCCTCGCCCAAGTACTTGACGAGCACGTTCGAGCCCATCGAGTACCCGAGGCCGATGAACGCCTCGTTCGCGAAATTGTACTTGGCTCGGAAATATTGGATCGCAAAGCGGAGATCGTCTGTGTACGCGCAGCTGAAGAGCTACACAAGAGATGGTTCCATGAGCTCTTCAATCGATCACCACTGCTGACCATCTAGTGCGCGTGCAACAACACTGTTAAACTCACATGCGCGGTCTTCAATGGCGTGTCTGCACAGCCCCGCGAGTTCATCACCACAACCTGCCAGCCCAGCTCCAGCAGCCGGTCCACCGCACTGCGGATGTAGAGCTCGCCGCTGCCGCCCGTGAGCCCAGGGAGCACCAGCACTGTGCGCCTTCCCGGGTCCACTTCCTTCACCGTCGGGATCGTGCCATCACTGCGTCGCGGCAGCGCCCAGTCGAGCGACACGATGCCGCCGTCGGGCATGTCGAGGATCTGGCGCTCGTACTGGATCGCTGGGTACTGTTCTTGATCGTTCGCTGCAGCGAGCCTCACGGTCTGCAAGTGGCTAATAGGAGGCACGATTCAATCGTAAGCTATCGTTAATTGATGGACATGTCCAGTGAAGTTGAGCAATGACACGCCGACCGTTCAAGAAACGCACCCGTTGAACAAATACCACAGCGGGTAATACTTCTTCTTGGCTGCTCAGCAACACCAAGCAAAATAGAATAAACAAGCGACAGTGAGCAACGAGAATGAGAGCAACCACACCCTCGCAAGGAAGATACAAACACCTTCTACGTACTCATTGTCACGCAGCGCTGCAGCAACTTTTCGTTCTGCGGGGTCTTGTGGTATACCAGCTGCGGGATCTCCGCCGTGAGCTTGTAGTGCAGCACGCGGAAGAGCCACCGCAGCTTGGGCATCGCGTGGTAGCCCAGCACCACGAGTGACAGCAGCAGCAGCCGCTTGCTCTACAGAGTAGACAGAGAGATACAACCACAACAAGTGAATCGGTCAGCGAGTCGCCAAGGTCCAGAAGGGTCGAACGTGCACAAGCAGCGAGCGTACTTTGAGCGAGAAGAGGAGCTTGCTGCTCACGAGCCCCATGCTGCTTTTGCGATGGCTCGCGAGCGCTATTGAGGCTGTCTCCAGGAAAAAACTGTTGACGCAAATCACAATGACAATCATTCCTGTTGTCCAGGAGATTCACAAATTAACTGCTAGCTGCTGCTGTCCTAACTTGTCCTAAAACAACACTCAACGGGTTTCACAGCGGTGTCAAGTGTCGTTATCGGTCCGCAGCGCGTCTTCACGCACGTCTCGACTCAACCGAGCGTAATGAAATGATGTGTGGGCGGTGTGTGAGAGCGCTCTCAACAGGACCAAGTGCATGTACATGCACCACCAGTAATCGGATCGCGGAAGCAATACGCGCCACCCACACGCACATGCTGGCAAAACCAAAACCAATCGCGTTTGGACAGCAATTCGCATACTCAGCTGAAAAACCAAATCAGCACTACTCGCCACAGATACTCCATATGAACACTTCCTACTTGCTGTTTGTTCTCTGTCGAAGCACTCAAGCCTCAAGACCAAGTTAAAAGCACTTGCGATGGACGATCGACGGGCCCGACTCGTCGTACTCGCCCTTCGAGATCCACATCTGCTGGAAAGTTGATAGCGACGCCAAGATGGACCCGCCAATCCAGACCGAGTACTTGCGTTCCGGCGGCGCGATCACCTTGATCTTCATGGTCGACGGCACGAGCGTCGTCAGCTCCTTGGTCATCCGCTCCGCGATTCCCGGGAACATCGTCGAGCCACCCGAGAGCACGATGTTGCAGTACAGATCTCGTCGGATATCGACGTCACACTTCATGATCGTCTGGAACGTGCAGTCATGCACACCGAGCACCTCGCGACCGATCAGCGACGGCTGGAACAGCACCTCTGGGGTACGGAAACGCTCGTTGCCGATCACGATGACGTTGCCATCTGGCAGTTCGTAGCTCTTTTCCAGACCCGACGACTCGGCTGCTTTCTTCATCTCCTGGTCGAAGTCCAGCGCCACGTACGTCAGCTTCTCCTTGATGTCACGCACGATTTCGCGCTCGGCCGTCGTGGTGAACGAGTAACCACGCTCGGTCAAGATCTTCATCATGTAGTCGGTCAAGTCGCGACCCGCCATATCGAGACGTACGATCGCGTGAGGAAGAGCGTAACCTTCGTAGATCGGCACAGTGTGCGACACACCGTCGCCAGAGTCGAGCACGCAACCAGTGGTGCGGCCCGAGGCGTACAGCGAAAGCACAGCCTGGATGTTCACGTACATCGCTGGC